>CAXIQD010000306.1:0-98000 GCA_964030785.1 Siderastrea siderea | reverse complement strand
TTATCAGAACAAATTGCCCAAACTGTGATTACTTCATAAATTACTGCATGGAAATGTTACGTTATAAACGTTACGTTATATGGTGTTTGAGATCGTTATTTGTTAACTGCTCTTTTCTAATGAATTTTAAGCACACGATTGCCCATTTCCTTTATCGTAATTCTGCATCTGTGCTTTATTTTGAAGCAAAACCGAGAAGATGAAATTTTGTAATTAATTTGTAAAATTGGTAACAACATTTGAATAACCCAACTAGAACATTCTAAAAAATGCCACTTGCGTCGTTTCCTATTTAATTTTTCAGACGACTGTTTCGCAGACCTTTGAGAAATGTTTTTGCAAGGTAACACAAGTTGATCTGTTTGGATTCTCGGTATCTAAAAATATAAATCGCATAAAATTTTCAGGAACAGAATTTTTACCCGTTGCGTTATCTAGGAGCTGCTTTTGGCTTTCTGAAAATCTCTGCTGCCTTATTTCACTCTGTAAACGACAAATTTTTCCCTCCGAAAACAAGTGGGAGCTAAATTGCCATTTTGCGGAAGTTTTACAGAAGTTCTCTTTTTTTATCACAGTTAAATCCGAATCTTTAGGGTGGTTTATACCACACAGATATTTCGCCAATTCTATATCAGTTGTGTGCTCCTGATTACTTTGGCGAGCAAAATTCAAACAAACACTATAATAAGAACACTAACAAGACCCTTAGGAGAACCATCCATAATTTTCTCGTTACTCTCAAGGGATCGTTGCTTAATTGTATCCAAAGTTACGCCTTCTGTCATTATCAGAACAAACTGCCCAAAATGTGATTGCTTCATAAATTACTGCATGGAAATGTTACGTTATAAGCGTTACGTAATATGGTGTTTGAGATCGTTATGTAATACGCAATCTGTCATAGATCTCTAAACGTATACAGTCCCCGGGGGGTTACTCATTTAAGTTCTATACGGGGAGGCTCCGCCTGGAGGTTCAATCCCTTACCCTTAAATATACTAATTTTTACCAAAATGGCACCCCTTTCATATACCTAGAGCAAAATGGCACTCCTTTCTTACATCTCAAGGATAAACCAAAACAATATTTTTTCCTTAACCGCCACGCTTTTTTTTTTTCGGGCTTTCATTCGTTCTGGTTCATTTGCTCAAAGGGTGGAAGCTTTTGTGTTTCGCGTTGTCATTTCTGCCAAAATTTGGCACCATTTGATATCCTTCGCTCTAATTAGCATTTTTCCACTTCGCAGCCGATTTTGTCACCCTTTCATATACTGAAATGACAGTTGTCCCTACCCTTTAGTATACTGCTAGCTTAAAAAAGGAGCCTCCCCGAATAGCTACTATAGAGCGTACCCCCCGGGTAGGCTGTGTACGTGGATAGCTTACCACTGTTTTCACCCCCTGATTTTCAGTTACGTGAGACCAAAACGGACGATATTTAGATATTTTAGATGTTTAATTTTACAGACCTTAATCATTGAAAATAGAATTTAACTTTAATGTTAACACGCCATATTCAAAGATAACCTCTCTTCCCGGACACTGTAACAGTCTTTCTAAGTTTTAATAGTCTAATATTTAGTCCGTGTAGCTGAGAGTGAGATCAAAAATGATGATCGAAGGCAAAGTTACAGAATATTTTTAATGGATTACATTGAGCTATCGAGGTTTGAAACCGATGAACATAAATTTCACTTCGAAACATTCTGCCATTTCTGCCATGTGACCGAGCACGAGACTCTAAATGCCCGTTTACACATGCAATTTTTCGCGCTCTCCAATGCAACTTTTGTTCCAAGTGTAAACTAACGGAGATTTCATTGCAACTTCTCTGCGATTGGAGTGCAATGTTTGCTGCAATTTCCCCAAATCGCCTCCAAATTGCATCAAGTTTCGAGCATCCGTTGAAACCTCTGCAACATCGCTACGGCCAATCGCACTAATTTACACTTAGGTTTATTAGCGCGAGCTCGAGCGCGGCGAAAATTGCATTGAAAGTGCGACAAAAAATTACGCCAAAAATTGCACGTGTAAACCAGCCTTAAAGTTGTACGCTTGTTATACTAGATCGAACTTTTTATGTGTGAAATTTAATGCAAATTAGTCAAAACAATAACTCCTGCTGGTGTGCATTTATAGATTCGATACATGAACAGTTCAAAGTCCAAAGCGGGTCTAACTTTTTAAACTTCAAAACGAATCTGGACAAATGTTTCAATCAAGCTTTCAATTTCTAAATACTGCGCCTTTCGGTAGCTGTTTTTTTTTTTGCGGTGTTTTTTGTAAGCAGGGCTCTATATTTAGCTTCTGTCCAATTGGATCCCCAATTTACAATATTCCCCATAAATGTCGTAAATAGAAGATATATTTCCCCAGAAATCTTCGCTTGTAAGTATTGCGTTCAACCTAAGGCCTCCGGGACACTGAAGGGTTTAACATTTCCATTTAACACTTTCACTTCTCAGATGTGAGCGACAGAGTTGAATTCGTCTGGGCGCGTGCTTAAGTACACCGGATGTTATTAATACATCCACGTCCTGGTAACATCAGAGTTACATAATTCAACAGCATTAGCAGCATTCAACGGGGTTGCCAAACGTGTTCAAAAGTTCAATTCAACGATGTCGAATCGTGATGCTGAATTCGTGAGGCCACCTCGTTGAACACACCGCACAGCAAAGGTAATATTCAACAATGCGGAGCATGCTGGTGAATCCGGAGTTTTGCCGGGTCCTAACAACACAGAAACGAAGTTATAAAATATAACGTGCGATCAGTCTCTATATTCGTTTCGCGATTCCCTAGGCGACGTAAAAACTGCTAATATTCAATTAAAAAACAAATTAATGACTGTTTAACACCAAGCCTTTATTCCTTTGTTGTCAGTAGATCGTGCGATGCACGCGAACCCTGCGATGGGCACAATATACACACGAAATAAATAAATTTGCTCGAAACGGAAGGTACCGGCATATCTCCAACTATTTCCCTGCAAAGTTAAAGATACTAAATTTATACTTACTCGGAAATATCTTTGCGAACGTGATTGCCCAAGGGGCCATATTGGTGGTCGCTAAGCGATGGTTCGCTATCGCCCGCGGTTAGCACGACGTAACGATCAACACTATACGCCAGAAAATAACCCCGTAAAGTCGAACATAACTGGAAGTCAGGAACATCTAGAAACACAAAGCGCCTTAGATTTGAGCAACACCAGCCATCGAATTCAGAAGTTTTTCAGTTTTTTTTTTCGGGCGAATAGAACAGAGAATTTAGTACTGTATAGCCAATAATATACAGTGTAGGATCTGATAAATGTAACGTAAAAGAAAAAATTATCAGATCAGCCAACACAGGGAAGAGATTTGAAAGGAAAACAGACTGGCAAAGTGGCCTTTTATGGACAGAATATCCAAATGATGGCTTCATTGGTAAGCTAATTAAATACTCCTTGGAGTGTTTGATATATATTCTCAAAGAAAGCAAAAGAGAAAACAAAGAAATAAAGTTGCCAAAAGCTTTGTTAATTAAAGTCTCCAAACTTTTAATGGATTTTCACAAAAACCTCAAGTCTTCACAAGCCACTACACAGATGAGGAAAAAGAGTCGGAACTTTGATATTCTTTGTAATGCAACAGCTTTTTTTTTTTTTTTCAAACCAGAGGAGATTTTCGTCCTCACCGCTACCTTTGTGGAAAACCAAGCAAACAAACAAACAAACAAACGGAAAAACTATATTGTTTGCAAATCATTTAATAAATGTATTGACAGTTATAAAACAGGCTGATTTTGTGTCATACTTATGTAGCCAGTGGAAAAAACGTGAGCACGACTTATGGGATCAGTTCTACATACAGTCTTAACAGCCAATTATTTCTCAGAGAGATTAAACGATATGGGAAAATTCGAGACAACCATTGACATTGGCATTGCTATTGTAAAAAAAAATGCTGTAAATAAATCGTTTGACAGGATCAATTAAAACCAAGTCAAAAATAACGATGTGTTTAATAATATGTCAAAATATTGGCTTCACTAATTATTTGACATGAAAATCACGCTAGCTTAAAGTTCGTAAGACAAAACGACGAGCGTTTGCAAATTGCTCATACGAGATGAATTAGTTACACTGCAAACATGAATTCAACGGTGAATGGTTCGGGCTGCTTCAGTCAGCTGAATCCTTCAGCAGCAAAAATTGGGAAAACCTTTGCTTACTGCCTGATCTTTGTTGTGTCGCTGGTTGGGAATTCCTTGATTGCAATAACTGTCCACAAGACGAAAAACAGGCGAAAAGCGTTCAATTACTTTTTCGTCAACATGGTCATGTCCGACCTGCTGTATCCAATACTCGAGTTCCCGTGGATTTTAACAGAGTTGTACGTAGACTCCTGGCTTATCAGTGGTCCTCTCGGCCAGGTTTTGTGCAAGACGATATTCTACTTAGCAAATGTCTCCAATTTTGTGTCTATTCAGAGCCTGGTTTTGATAGCAGTGGACCGATTTGGAGCTGTTGTATTTCCCCTCCGTTCTCCACTCTTTAGTTCAAAGCGGTGCCGCTTGTTCATTCTCGTCACTTGGATCGTCGCAATGACTGTCTTCTCGCCATATTTATTCGCTTTCAAACTTGTTGAATACCCAGGAAAACTGGTGTGCAAGGGTAGATGGAATGAAGCTTTTAAAGAATCTCCATTCGCGGCAAATTACTTTCTAGCAAAATCTGTTGTGTTTCTTTACTTCCCCATAGCCTTGCTGGTCATAATTTACTGGATAATATTTGTCAAGCTCAAGTCACAGAAGATTCCTGGCGAACAATCGGTCCGCGCTGTTCTTAAGCGTGCGAAAAGGAACAGAAACATTCTAAAGATGGCCATTGCTATCGTGGCCGGGTTTGTACTGTGCTGGGTACCCTGGAGTATTATCAACCTCCTATTTTTCTTTGCATGGGACAGGAGACTGCCATGTGGTGCGTTTGTCTACTATTGTATTGCCTTGTTGATGGCTCAAGCGAATTGCGCTGTAAACCCTATTATATGCTTCGTATTTAGTAGAAATTACCGCCAAAGTCTCAAGAAACTCTTAAACTCTTTTGCGAAAGCAAACAGAATTCAGCCTTGGCAAGCAAGAAAGCATTGTAAGTCGTCTCAACGTGTGATTTGAAAGGAGAAATTGATGAGGTCGTGAAATGTCGGTTAGTTACCGATACTGGAACCCAGAGGGAGGGAAGGCGTAACTTCATAAACCGAAGGAGAGAAAACACAGTTGGACCGCGTTATAGAATGTATAAAAGAAACGAAATTGACATACGTGTAAATGCTACAAGAAGTTCGTGTAAGAATCAGATATATTTATTTTCCGTTGTTTGCTCTTCACAACGAGAACATTTTTTTCGCCATGCTACTTGAATTTATTATGCCATTACTCTGCAAATTCTATAATTTAATTGTTAGTAACGGTTAAAACAGTTTTCGAGACCATTTAGGGAATCGCAACTTCCAGTGTTCCTAGGCATTTTGCCAGCTTGATTTTATGCGCATAACATAATATTTTGGAGCTGGGTGAGGGTATCCGAGGGCATGCTCCCAAGAACTCAATCCTCATCTAGTATACGCAAAACAGCTTTTATCTTGCTGGGTTAGAAACAAAAATTAAAACAACGATGTAAAATGATTCACTTCCCTCCTCTCTCCTGGGATAATTAAAAAGAACAAACAAACGATAATAACGAGAAAGAGCAAAAGAAGGAAAATACCCGATAAAGAGATAGTGCGCGGAGCAATTTGTAAGCCTGAGCATATTGGCTAAAAGATACGAACGCCCCTGACCGTTCATTAAAAAGCAACTAGGCTCGCTCAATTTTTCTATGCTCTGTTCAGTCCTGCATAAATAAAAGAAAGTTTAAAATAAACTAGTAAAACAAAAGCAAGGTGTCTTATAAGGAATCACATTTCTGTAAAGACCTCAGATGCGTGATGTATTCAAGCTTTCCCGTACACTTGATTGTTGGCACGAATTCTTGAAAACCGTCTAAAAAAGAGGAAGCCTAAGAAATAATTACGTTTTTCAGAAACGACAGTTCTGCAATATCGACCCAGGGTCTTCTCTCCGTTCAAAATGATGACGAGAGAAATCCCAGGCACATAGCAGGTCACGTGATCCCGAAAACAATAAGGAATAGCCAATAGTGATCCTTCCGCCATTGTGAAATAAATTAAGTCTCCATTTTTTTGGAGACACGCTATGTTCTCTCGCTGCCATCTTGAATTAAGAGTATACCCTGGGGGCCAGGTTGGCTAGTTCTGTAAATATTTCTGGTGTTGTGCAACATTATTGAATAAACTTATGTTATACAAAAGTGTTCTTTCGATCTTTGGATGTATAATGGTTTTGATCTGTTTACAATTGTTTCAAATTCAGTGGCGAGCAATCAGAATGGGGTATAGCTCGGTAACTGAAGCTTTCTCAGTCTAGTGACCAACACCTTGCTACCAAGTTGAGCTTTTTCTTTTTTCATTCATTCTCAGTTTCAACAAAATAATGAAAAAGCCAAGGCCTTCTTCTCTCCCCTCAGCTACTTTCCACATTTGTATTTCTATCATAACTCTCCGCCACGTTAAATCATCGCTTTCTCTAAATTGAAATAAGAGTTTTGAACATTTTTTTTCAAAACAAAATATAGCCTTGATTTCCACCAGGCGGCGAAAATATAGCCTTAGTAAACAAACTCTACGTTGTCTTTACACCCACGTTAGACCCTGCTCCTCAAGGCATTCCGACTGTGTCTTGTAATCACGGGTTGTCTAAAGAAAATAGTAGGATGAGGAAGAAAGTTATTCTGTCATGTACACATTGCGGACCCAGTTTTCTGTAGTACGCATGAGCATGTGCTTGGACGCCATTCTCTACCCCATGCCAGTACCCTTGACTTTTGCGCCTGACTGAAGGAGATAATATAAGTGATGCTTGGAAGCCATCTTGAAGAATAAAAGTGCTTGCTGTGTTCGCCAAAAACATGTGCTTTTCTGCGAGAAGATACAGTTCATTCTGACTTATGAGTCACAAGATATGGTTTAGATACAGTAATCATTTCCTTAAAAGACTCTATTGGATAATTTAACCAACCAGTCACTATTGTACCGTCACAATTTTTCTTGCCCCCTTTTTTCATTTCACTATTTTTTCTTCATCAAACTTGCCTCACAGAGATACTACTGAGGCTCCGACTATTCGCAGCCAGCGTATTGCTCTGAAAGCTTAGAACACTGAAGACTAAAAATTTCTACTGTACTCTCATTTTTCGGTAGCATAATTTTCAAAACATCTTACGTTTATAGGTATTTTATATTTTACACATTTTTTTGTTATTTTAAGCAGAACTGGCGTAATTGCCGTAGTAGCACAATCGGTTACTTGTACGAGCACAATTGATATCAGTGCATATGTCTCGTTTTGGGCAGTATTATGATTCTGTTAGAATGACATGTAAACGTTCTAGGGTACTCTTTACTACAAGAAAAGTGTCTTACTAAAACGACCTTAATGGAAGGTTTGAAATTTATGTAGTGGAAGGGGGAGGGAGCTTTGGTGAGTTTTCAGTTTTGCCTTACATGTCTAGAACCCTCACTCATACCCCCTGGTTACAGGGTAATATGTCATGACCCTCTTATGACAAGGCATATTGCTTTGTCCATTCCTCTAACATCCTCTGTAGTCAACAACCAATCAACAACAACAATCCATTTATTAACGTCAATGCGTGGGATGGGGTTGCCCCGCATATCCGAGCCAGAGGCTCATGTATAAAACGCATGACGGAAAAAAAAACATGAAATACAAAACTTACACTGAATGATTTAAACAATACTTTTAGGAATGAAAAATTTAAAAATTTAAACACAAGTAATGATAATAAATACATAAATAAATAAATAAATAAATAAATAAATAAATAAATACATAAATAAAGGAATAAGGCCTTAAGATAAGCAGAAATTACACTTGCAGCTGGCCTTTAAGTTTTTAAAGTCAAATGTCCTCAGCTTCGCGCAAAAGTCTCTCAACTTAGTCGATTGTAGTGGTACCAATGTCTCATAAAACATTTCCTGACAGTATTGATTGCAAACTTGGTATCTTTCGGAGGGCTTATTTTGGGGTGTTTAATTGGAAGCTAATTTAATATAAAGGCAAGCCTCCTTAACAAAAAAAAAAGAAGAAAAAAAAGAAACAGAGCCCTTTTACGTGAAGAACAAGGATATCAACAAAACAAAAGATACAGTGGTTGGTACCGACCTCAGGACAGGTAGATAATCCTTACTTAGTTTTTTTTCTTGGTTTATCGTTAGATTGGTTTTTTTGAGTACACCTAGTCTACTCGAGAAGCTACCGTAAAGAGGCGTTTTTCCCTTTTTTCTTGGGAGATTAACTCAGGCCTGTACGACTCAGTAAAGCGCGAAGTATGAGATCAGGCCAGACTAGTACCCAGGCGTTCTCTTCTCGTTCACTCGACTTCGAGCAAAAATTTCGTGACATCAATGACGTCATGACGTTTCGCGCCAAGCGGCGTGAGCGCGAGGCTAACGCCTGGTTACTAGGCTGCGATCAGGCTAGAACTCAGAACAAATTCTGATTTCGCTTACGGTTTTACTTCTTCCCATTTTTTTTTTCATTCTTACACTTTTTCTTTCTTCGGCTTTCTTCGATATATATAGTCTCACATTTCTCTACTTTTTTTTTTACAATTTTGTTCTAATATTCTTCGGACAGCTTAAAAGCAATTATCATATTGTTAATTAAGGTTAAGGTTAGATGTACTCTAAAACGATTTTACGGTACGAAAGGAGCAACGTATCAAGAAATAAGTGACTCCCTACAAACTAAAACAAAAGAAGTTTCTTTTTGCCGGTATCGTTTTAAGTTAACTTGAGTTGTTATAAGCAAAATCTCAAGTTTTAAATTTAGCAAATTGTAAACAATTGTAATCATGAAAACTATTTTTAAATAGTTTAAAAACCCAAGAATAGTTTAAAAACCCAAAAGTAAATATGAAAATGCAAGTTTACTTTACTTAATTTATTCGTAGATACAGAAACACTTGATTCTTATTTATAAAGAAAAATTATCACACTCAAGGAAAAGCATGTCATAGCTGCTGCCGAGATGTCGCGACCAACGGCCGACGGTAATTAGCTAAAGAGGGGTGATATTCTAAAACTCATGTAAAACAAAAGCCTTTCTGAACAAAAAAGTCTCCATGAGTAAAAAATTCCATAACTGATCCACAGGATAAAGAATACAGTAGTATTAGTATAGAGTTAAGCGTTGTCTCCGTTTGTCTCAAATTTTAAGATAAATACGTAATGCATGAAGGTGTATCTTCGTTTCCTTATCTTTAACCGTCCATTATTTAGCGGAACTTCCTAGAACCCTAAAAATTAATTTACTTTCTTACATTTAAACATGAAGTTTAAAATGAGATCAAATCCCCCATGTGACGCTACACGTGCTTAGCGTTTACTCCATCAAAAGAGTCGATATGTTTTGGTTAATATAGATCTCAAATGATTCACACTGCCGGTTCAATCTAATTGTAGCTTTATTTCTTGTCGATTCTTGAGAAGACAAAATTCATGTGTATTACTACCTTGAAACAGATTTGTCTGAGATTCACAGTTTACATTATTACGCCGTGTTCAGTATGCTTTTTTGGTTACCAGAACACTGGAAACAGAGAAGTCATCCACGATGAGCAAAAAATTAAAGCAACTGACGCGGCTAAACTCAGAGAATAGTATAATGACCTTCCGTGTGAAGATCGTTTTACAATTTTGCACAGCCATACAGTTGAAAACAAGCGTATTAACTGGTACATATACAAGTTCCAAGTTATAATTTTATCGAAATGCATTAGCAGTTTCATAAAGTGCTAGCGAACGATAGTACTGTTTGGTTTTAATATTAGCGGGGAAGGTTGCTTCAGTGTAAAGCTTTGGGTAATAGGGCCGTTCGTGAATGGCTAGTTCATAATTTAGTGTTCTGAGAAGATTGAGAACAAAGAAGGAATATTAATGGGCAAAGCGAAGTTGGTGCAGATCGTCAAAGGGAAGAGGTGATAAAATAAGTAGATTCCATAAAACAATCTCACAACTCGCAAAACAGCTAATTGTGTAGTGGCACCATTTCTTAACGCGAAGTTGCATTAAATATAGGCAATTTCTCCAAACGTAAAAACAGTAAGCAACAACTTTTAGAGGTTAAAAATAAAACCACTACCTTATGACAACTAAGGACAAGTATTAGCTAATTAATTATTTCCAGTTCTTGCGCGTGGTGATTCGTAATGCCTTGCGCATGACGATTCGTAAACCAGAAGGCTTTCCATGTTTAGCATAAATAGAGCCGCATTTTACTCTGATCGCCAAGTGAATTTGTAAGAGGAGAAAGGGAAGTCGCGGAAAAACGGAAAACATGAACCAAACGATAAATGGATCTTTAGCTATAATAGATCAGCGTTTGCTTACTACAAGCGAATTTGTAAGAGGAACGAAAAAACGTGAATAAAATCGGCAAAAATGAACACGACAATCCACCTGTTTTTTTTTTTCCGATATTCTTCTTTTTTTTTTCGCTGGTCGGAAATTCCTTGATTGCAATAACGGTTTACTCAACGAAAACATAGAGAAAACTGATAATTTTTTCATAATCGACATAGCCATATCAAGAAAAAATTTATCAGAAAAATAATGAGGTTGCATAATTAAACAAGGATCAGGAGTCACGATTTGCATCAAAAATGTAATTTTTGTATTGCTTTAATTAGTCGATTTGTATACAGATCACGAAAGTCAAAATTGTTGATGAAACAGTAAAGGGGGCTTATGTGGGACTTATCCTAAAAGATCACAAAGACTTTCTCCGAATTTGCCAGGTACAGTTCCTCATTAAAAAAAAGGTAACTCAAAGTTACTCAATTTAGGGTACAAGCTGCAAACCTTTTTATTGCCTAAATCGTCATTTGGTATTTTTTGTTGTAAAAAAATTATACTTTCCTGTAAAGTAAAGAGTTATGTGAATGAACAATTTTAAGTGATAGACCCCTCGATCATAGGCAGGTCAATATTTTTCAGAATTTCTTTGTTTATCTAATTTTTCGTGCAAAAGAATACGAGTGACCAAATCACTAGCCCGGGGAAAGCCTCGAGAGCCTGAGAGATCATAAATATGAAATAAACTAAACTCTGATGATTTTGAAAACAAGTTCCTTAGTTTCAACTTCCGAAATTTCCAAATTGCAGAGTTTCAGTGAGGAGTTTGTGCATATTCAAAGGTAACAGCTGTAGTGAAGAGAACAGGTAGTTGAACTTCAGAGTTCAACAAATTTTTAATATACGCTCTTCTCAGTAATAAAGAAAACAGGTAGTTAAACTTGACGCTGTTCAACAAATTTTATGCAAAATTGTTAAATTATCTTTGGAGAAGACCATTACGCACTTATCAGACAAGTCCCATAAAACATAAAAGGTTTGCTGATTATGAATTTTGACTTCCCTGGTCTGTGTAGAGACCTTTTAAAAATGAGATTAAGGCGGCTGTATTTTAAATACGAATTATGACTCTTGAATGAGTATTTTTCTTTTTAAATTTATGCAAACCTTTTTAAAGCGAACTTTTGCCTTCAAAAGATATATAGACAGTCTACCAAAATATAAACGTCTGTACATTATTCGTTAATCATTCGGTACTAGGCCCAAAATAGTTTTTTTGGCACCTAATACAGACAAGGAGGAAAACTAACACCGTTTAATTTTATGTCACCTAAGTTGATATAAGGTAAACTGACCACTCTTTTTGACAGGTGAAACACTAGCAACCGTAGAAGAGATTCAAAACCTGACGTTTCCAGTGTTAGTCCCACGAACTAAGAATTTTCCTTTTTAAGTTATTTTAAAAGGCCGTGCATACAAGGACTGTTAAACAAAGCCGATCTACACTAGTAGTAAGCTAAAGCTAGTTTCTTCTGAAACGTACATCAGCTTAAAAAACCGAAAAAAAACGACCTGTTATATTCCATATCACTCGTCTTCCGTCGTTCGTTTAGGTGATTATTTTGAATAAACATCAGCTTTCATTGGCCCATACTTCGCCTCTTATATTTCTCTCGGATATTTCTGTGTAATATAACCTAGTGATCTTTAGCCACTTTGTGGACATGTGACAGATGTTATATGATGGGAAATTCGCTTTTTGCCTAAAAAACCTTTCCCTAAATTGACTTCATTTTTCTTGCAGACAGGCCGGCTTTTGATTTGGGTGGACAAAGAACACTGTTGTATAAGCATTGCTTGCGCCTGTGACCCTAAAAAAACAACAAAAAACAAAACAAAACAAAAACAGGCCATTTACACTGAGGGAAAAAGCAACAGTGAGAAGAAAAAGCACCGGGTTGAGAATTAGGTTGAGGAGTATTTGATAATTCTTTTTCTTCGCCAGTAGAACTACGAGGCAAGACAAATGATAATGCTAAAATAAATAAACAGATTATTGCAAGAGAATTGCTTCACCATACTTTATTGTCTTTCCTCTTCGAATGAGATTGTACACACCTATAGACAAAATAAAAGCAAAAGATTCCAAAACAACACAAGAACGACTGTACAGGCAATTTTCTAGTAAAAGACGGCTTGAAAGCCGTAATGTATGTTTCGCATATGCTTATTTATAGGCAGAGTTCCAAAGAACAGTTAAAAACTGTTCAACAAATTACATCAAATGAGCTTAAACTAAATAATATTTCACAGTAAAACAGGCAAATGTTTCGATCTATATTATATAATGTTGTTTGTTTAGGTACAAGCTTTTGGTCTGTACACCAGTATCTCTAGCATCAACTATTCAAACTTCTTTTCCGGTGTAATTTTAGCAATTAAAGTCTCTACATTTCGTTTAACTCGTGCGATCTACTTCCTAAATACCAGTTTCAAAATTTACTGCTCGGCCTCCTCTACTGAGCAAAAGCATTTTAAGATTCTCTTAACACGTTGACGATAGATACCACTAAAAATAAAACAGATACAAGGGTTGATGGCACAATTTGAGAGATACATAAACTTGGCGATTGTAGACAAATAAAGAGAGATGCCACAAGCAAATCTATCCCGTGCAAAGACTTGTAGCAAGTTCACAATACTATAGGGTACCCAGCACAGCACAAATCCTAACACGATAGCAATGGCCATCTTCAGGACTTTTTTGTTCCTTCTGGCGCGTTGTTGCCCAGCGTTGGTCGATTGCTCGCCTGGAAAGATCTGTGTCTTGAGTTTGATAAGGATCGTGGAGTAAAAGACGAGCAACAGAGCGATAGGGACATAAAGGAATAAGACGTATAGTGCTAGAAGGTACTTTGCAGGGGAGGACCGTCCGTACTTTGCCGTCCACTGCCCGACACAAAACATCAGTCCGGAGTCAAATTCAACGAGTTTCTGGGCGACTAAGTATGGCGAGAAGAATGCCATCGCGACGATCCACGTGGCCAGAATGAAGAAGGAGCACATCTTTGAGCTGATGAGTGAAGAACGGTGGGGAAATACCACAGCTCCAAATCGATCCACTGCTATGAGGACCAGACTCTGGCTTGATACTGCCGTGGAGACATTTGGCAAGAAGGAACTGACCAGCTTACACAAGGCCTGACCAAGAGGACCACCGATTTGCCAGGAATTCGTGTACAACTCTGTTAGGCTCTTCGGGAACACGAATATTGGTAACAGCAAGTCGGACATGGCCATGTTGACGATGAAAAAATTGATCGGTTTTCTTAATCTTTTCGTTTTGTAAACAGTAACTGCAATCAAGGAATTCCCGACCAGCGAAACAAGAAGGATCAGGCAGTAAGCAAAGGTTTCTCCAGCTTTTTGAGCTGTAGGATTCGGTGGATTGGAGCATCTTGTGAAGCTTGTGAACGATCCATTTATCGTTTGGTTCATGTTTTCCGTTTTTCCGCGACTTCTCTTTCTCCTCTTACAAATTCACTTGGCGATCAGAGTAAAATACGGCTCTATTTATGCTAAACATGGAAAGCCTTCTGGTTTACGAATCGTCATGCGCAAGGCATTAGAATGAACAATTAGCTGAGTAATCGCCCACATTTCTCACGTTGCTTTCATTATTTTGTTTAATTTTGTAATTTGTTTGCTTTTTTGCTCAGGGAAGATGTCATTTTAAATTTGATTCTAGTTGTTCCCCACTACAAACTTGTTTGAACACAACCACCTCATGAAGTTGCAGATTGTACTCTAAATTAAGCAGGCGCCTCTGTGTTCAGCATATTGTTAAGCAAAACTGCCAAATTATCTTCCGAGAAGAAAATAATGTAATCTTCTGAGAAGCCGCAACAAAAATTAAACATCTTCTCTTTGCTGATTCTTAACTGTGACTTCCTTGTTCTGTAAAGTGACAAATACAATCAAACTAAATACGGCATAAGTGGTGTACACTTGTTTAAAGGAAGCAGTAAACATCAATATATTTTGTCTACTCAAGAAACAAGAAACAGGAAAAGATTGAACAGTGTAAAGCATTTTTTATCTCCTGTCACTGAAGCCTATTAAGACAAGTGGGCAATATCGCGGCGAGTTTAGCTTCCTCGAGTAAACTGTGTGCACCCGAGGAAGCGAAAATAAATATCAATCTGAGGAAAATGCCAAGAAAAATACCTTAAAGAAAGAGATAATTAGAAAAAAATACGGAAAAAAGATATGATACTTCACCAGTGGAACACAGAAACAATTAATTCGCTTCATGCCTGCGGGGTGAATAATAAGCGAACGCCAAGCAAATGCATTAAATGAAGTCATTTGGCAAAACAAAATCGCAGGAGACTATTTCTGCAGTAATAATCCAATCGTCGATAAAGTTAGGCTTTAAGTTTAAATGAACGAACACCATACATATGCATTGTTAGCACGTTCGATAGAACCACAAATGGATTTGATTAGTATTTATCAGGGGTAACCAACAGATCTTTTCGGTGGAATAACTGTTCGAAAGGCCTCAACTTCTTTAGCCGGAAAGTTTGATTTAATTTATAATTATATTTTTTACGAAAAATGGAAGTTTATGAAAAAAAAAAAAAAAGTTTCTTTTGGCGAAACATTACCTTAAGCTTTCATAACAAATATGTATGTCATTTAGACTGCGAAGTAAGGGAAGCTTACGTTGGCCAGCTGCGAAATTCGGGGGAAGGGATGCTGTTGCCTGAAAACCCCGTTTACACATGGGATTTTTGATGCGATTTTGGTCGCGCTCTCCAGTGCAACTTTTGTCGCAAGTGTAAACTAGCGGCAATTTCGCTGAGTGCGATTCTGCGATAAATCACACTGAAATCGTCGCTCGTTTACAGGTGCGATGAAATGATGCAACCTGAGCGCGGCAAAAATTGCCTTGAAAAGTGCGACCAAAGTTGCATCAAAAGTCACATGCGTAAAATGACTTTAAACTTCTGTGATTTACATTTGTAGCTAACTAAGAAGCCAAATAAATCAACCTTTGTTAGCTAGTACAATATCCCCTTAAAAAAACAACTGAGAAAATAGAAAATTTCGAAAATAGTTTTGCTGATATTTTCTTGTTGGTTGCCCTTGATTCAAGTCAGTCTTTCAAAAGAGTGACTTCTCTTTCAGTAACCGAACTGACTTCAGTGGTTGGCACATTAGTAACTTTCAGTGTAACTCCACTGTGTCTACTATAAACGACGACACTTTGTTGCAAATTAAAAGCTTAGTTTTTGTTGATTTTTCTTTGTGGATATTGATCTTTTCTTTGTGTATGCAATTACAGCTGTTTCGTCAGCTATCTGTCAGATATGACGTATCCTCTATGAGCCCTGATAAAAAGTTATCAATTATTGACGGCGAATGTGGTTATTGATTTGAACTAAACAAGCTGTACTCCTGTAAACAAAAGTAAATTTTTCCGCTGATCATGAAAACAAGAAAAAAAGGTTATATTATAAGGGAACATAAAGAGATCAAGAGAGAACTGCATGAGCCTGCAGTCCAAATTGTGGAGAGCGAGGTAAAAACGATTTTGTGCGGAAGAAAGTGCTACAGGCCTGGGGGGGTGGGGGGGAGGGGACGAAGCGATATTTTGCGCCAACCTGATGCAGCGCTCGAAATGTTATTTTTTTTTTCAAACACCACCTTTCGTCGAGCTTCTCATAATCTCAACTCCTGGAATGGGCAACAAGAACTATTATTTTTCCCTTTTATTTATGCGTTGGTTAACCTTTCATCCCCAATATTAACATCCATATTCTCCTCACTATTCTACTTATATTTCGTATGTTATTAGTTGGGAGAATTTGATAAGAAATCAAGACATTTGATCATTGGTGATAATTTCCTTTATTCTCATGACCTGTATGTTCGATCAAGTAGTAACACTGTAAGGCGAACTTAGATGTTTGTCACTAAACTGGGGCTTAAAGGGTTAATCGAACCTACAAATGGCCGGCACGCAATTGGCCATAAGAGTCGGTGGCAGTAGAAATTAACGTAGAACGATTTATTGATCGAGAATCTAGAAAGTGATGAAAAATTGTTCGGAAAACACCAGCACTGATTTTCTTGAACAAAAAATGTTTGCACCTGCTACATCTTCTCATGTAAACCTTGAAGGAAATGGGGTGATAGAAGTAACAACGTGGAAAGAAATAGAGAGGAGAAAAACGACGGTAATTCTTTTGTCAAAACTGAGAGTCAAATATGAGTACATTCTATAGAATTCGTAATTCAGTATTCGCAATTCTCGTTCAATATAAAATTGTTTTGTACGTGTATTTACTGTGAAGCCCCTTTTTAATAATTAACCCTATTTTGCCTGGACTTATTTTGGTTCTGTGCCCCCCCCTCCCCACCTCCATAGATTTCGAAAAATATTAACGCTCTCGTGATGAAACTTGGCACATTTGTAGCACGTCATTATCTTAACAGATTGGGCTCATGATGTGTTAATTATGACGTATCATGACGTCACAAACCAGCCAGTTTGAATTTTGAGGCCGCCATCTTGAATCCCACGCCTGCAGTCATTACAGCTGACAATGACGACATCGAAAAAGATATAAATTTGTTCTAAGAAACACACTTAATCAAAACAAGCACACAAAAGTAAAGAATTCGCTTCTTCTAACAAACGAAGGTGAAAAAAAATGGAAAAAAGGAATGAAAAAACACAGAAAATAGTCAAAATACACTTCTGAGTAGACGGTTGCTATGGAAACGTCAATCATCATAGACACGTCATTGACACAGGAAACTTTTCACTGTTAAATTTTAGGGAAAGTCAAGAGATTTGGTGATTATTCGTCCAGCCTTTTAAAAGTTATAATTTGTTAAAGTCAGCGTGGGCACAATGTGCCCCCCTCCCCCCCCCCCCAGGCTAAATAGGGTTAAAATTGTATTCACACTCGACTTTTCTTTCTCTTTTGGGTGGGGAGGAGAGGGAGGTGATTCTAACCATCTTCAACGGCTAGAAAAACGTAATACGTTGTGGATTCTTCCTTTGACGCTCTCCGCGGCTCTCGTAACACCAAGTCCACTTACATTTTCAGAAAGCGATTTTCACAATTCAATCATCATAGACACGTCATTGACACAGGAAACTTTTCTCTGTTAAACTTTAGGGAAAGTCAAGAGATTTGGTGATTGTTCGTCCAGCCGTTTAAAAGTTATAATTCGTTAAAGTCAGCGCTGGCACAATGTGCCCCCCCCCTCCCCCTAGGCTAAATAGGGTTAAAATTATATTCACACTCGACTTTTCTTTCTCTTTTGGGTGGGGAGGGGAGGGAGGTGATTCTAACCATATTTCCTTGTTATAAAGATCACATTTCCGAATTTCGATCAATTTGCAGAGCTTTTCGGTTTCTCTGGAGAGCATGGGAGACGCTAAATAAATTTTTCGTGTATCTTCTCGTCTCTCTCTATTGTTCGGCGGAACTTGTTACATCTGGATTTTAGTCTAACTTTCCCCAAGCAATCTATAAGACAAAACATCCAGTAAGGACTTTGACCAGAACTTTCAAATCCACCTTCTTTTTTGCAAAGAGCTTACCATTGTGCGAAAGGATATATGTTGCAAATGAAACTTTTGTTAACTTCGAGAAAAGAACACTCTTAAAACTTTTCAAAAGTAGTTTATGACTGCAAATGGTACTTTGCTAAGGGACAGCAAGCGGGGACTATTAATCGGTTTCGCTCTTGTTGTGAAAACTCAAATTTCCTTTTCCTGCCAGTATGCCTGTGTCACTCACCGATAAATACACTTCACTGCAGTACCTTCTTATTTCACGAAAATGGAACTTCGCGGATATGATACTTCACCTGTTATTTAGAAACTTCCGAAATTTGCAAATTATTCAATCACTTGATTGTTAACAGTGACAGTAGGTCTTAAGGGTGTAACCCACTACTTAGTAAGAAAAAAAATTTGATTGGCTTTGATAACGAAACCTATATCAAAAGATTGACAACTGAGTGCGTCGGTTTCCATTAACTCGAATGTATTATATAAACGTAAATACCTTTTTTAAGTACCGCGTTTCGAAAATCTTGCAAGGTACTCAGGGTTTCCTATCAAGAGCAATTTTTCTCCTTTGATTCACAAAGTACCCTGAAACCTTTCACAGGAAACGATGAAGTACCATCGAATCGTTTCCATAAGTACAAGTCGGATAAATTCATTTGCTTAGAAGAAAAGTTCACAATTGAAAGTAAACAAGTTTTTGTAAGGTCACAATTTCCAAGTAAACTTGGAAAGTTTTCTGCCATCTTTAAGCATGATAAGCTCTTCGGAGGCCAATTCTTTTAACGTTACCTGGAATATTTCAGCTTACCTGGAAGGCGACGTGACAAATGTACCACTTGAGGTTAATTCAATCATAACGATCATTATCAACAGCATCACATGTCCCTTCACAGTTCTCCTCAACGTGTTAGTGATAATGGCCGTGAAAAGAAGGCCAAGACTTCAGAGCAACGCCAACATCTTGCTGGCCTGTTTAGCGGCGACTGACGCATTAACTGGTCTTATTGTGCAGCCATCGTTTATCTTGCAACAAATATCCCATTTACTCGGTATGGCCAATCATGAAACATTTCATCTTTTTCACAAATCTTCTCTACGAACAATGTCTGTTTGTTCCTGTCTTCATCTAACTCTGGTAACTTGCGAAAGACTGATAGCAATCAAATTTACTATGCACTACCCCAAAATTGTTAACAAGAAACGTGTTATGGTGGTGGTGATTTCATGCTGGATCTCGGCTATTTCCTTTGAGGTATTCAGAGCTATATATGAAACCAGTAGTAAAATCCACTTTTTATTTTTAGTACTTTTTTTAATTTCTTGTATCCTTTTCATTGCTTCTTCGTACGTGGTTTTGTATCTTGAAACCCTACGGCACAAAAAAATTATCAAAACTCAACAGCTGCCTCACGAAGACGTGGAGAGATTTGTGAAAGAGGACAAAGCACTCAAGACAACTGTGTATGTAGTCGGTGCTATTGTTTTGTGCTTTCTGCCGGCCGTTTTCTTGCTTTTACGTACAGTTTCGGGAGTCCCGAATGCGGGTTCTGTTGTCTCGTGGATGCGAACTTTTGCCATGTTCAATTCCCTCCTTAATCCATTAATTTACTGCTGGAGACAAAAAGAAATTAGGAAATTTGTGTTTCGAATTTCAACGCAAGCCGTGCATCCCTCTGACTAAAAGAAGACCAGAAAAAGAAACTGAATATTACAAACGGTGTCAGACTCCGTCAGAAGACCTCCACTTTTACTTGGATCCACTCAGCCGACTGATCTATATCCATAGGATCGTCCAATGTTTGAATCGAGATTGAGCTGGGACTACACGTCTTAGTTTATCATCATCATCATCATCATCATCATCATCATCATCATCATCGTCGTCGTCGTCGTCGTCGTCGTCGTCGTCGTCGTCGTCATCATCATCATCATCATGTTTGCTAAGTCTGAGTCTGATTCTTTGCATGTTCTTAAGTTACTCATGACATAGTCTCTCAGTAAACCAATCATGGGACGTGTCATTACCATGAAAACTTAATGACAAAGAAGTATTCCGGCTTGCTGTTGAAATAAGAATATTTTAAACTACGTTGTACATATTGCTATAGCATTCCGGGCTTAGTTAGACTGTACATTTACTCAGACCAACTGACTACAGCTATTAAATAATTTGATTTTTAACCGACGAAGTCGAGTTAGAGCAGTCGTGTCAAGAGGGTCGACTGGTTTGGTCGGTCAAAATACGTCGTGTAAGGCTCACAAGGTGTGTATTTCGCTATGGCCCACGGGATGGGATGACGTATTCTGCAGTTAAGCCCATCCATTAGTACACACACGCACGCACGATAGGGCAAGGGTCCACATAAAAAGTATCGTAGGTATAGAAGGACACTTCCGCCGAGCAGTGTTGGTTTTGACCGGACTGAAATATGTGTGCAATACTAGTGAAAGAAAGCAAGGAGGACTGATAATAACAGGAGGTGAAGTCCAGTGGCACTGTTGATGCTGGTGGGACCAAAGTGTTGCTGAGACATCGTAAGGATAGAATCGTTCTCAGTAAAAGTTATGAAAGGAAAATTCTAGTGTATGTTGTTGTGGTTATGTTTATTACTTGAAAATGTCTAGCTGCCAACGTCGAGAAAGGTTATTGGCAGGTGGGAAATGAATTACGACACGAGGCTGGATCTTCTTGGATAGTATACTATAAGCGGCACAGAAGGATATACCAGTTAGTCTTTTTAATTTTTCTGCTTTACGTTTGATTTTGAACCGATTTGTTCGATTTTAGAGTTCGAGACACTGACTTGCTGACTGCGGAAGAGGAAACCAGATTTAACGATTACGTCATAAGACATGCTTTAACGTGTTTGAGATAAAGCGACGACTTCGCTTTTTACTAATTTCTCCAGATCGATAATCATGTTTGTATAGTGCCATATTCACAACAGTATATAAATGCTTCGCTTACAACTCTTGATAACGGCATGTTCAGTTGTGGGCAAAATTCATCTTTAAATTTTAATTTTAATTCAACAAAATATTCAAAGCAATAAGACAGATGAGCTGAGTCATCCGATTTTAAACATTACGTCATTCGGTAACGCAAAAGACAAAATACTGTCACAATTTTCGTCACGCCGGTTAGCACGTTGAGATTCTGACGATGTGTTTGTCTTTATCGATAATCATGTTTTTATAGTGCCCTATTCACAACAGTATATAAATACATTGCTCACAACTCTTGGTAAAAGCATATTCAGTTGTGGACAAATGTATATCAGCATTTAATTTTTTAGTTTAATTCAACAAAATTAAATATTCAAAGCGATAAGACAGATGAGCTGAGTCATCAGATTTTAAACATAACGTCATTCGGTAACGCAAAGGGTAAAATACTGTCACAATTTTCGTCACGCCAGTTAGCACGTTGAACCAAGTAAAAACATTTGTCGAGGGTGGAGTGGGTCAAAACGACTGGTAAATGTCTATAATGCGCTTTCTTGTAACCTGTACGATAGAGCATAGCAATGATTTATTTCGTATTTGCATTCACAATTTGGCTTAAGGAGCCCTTGACATGATTAAAGGAAACTGTGCACAAAGCGTGGTTCCCAGGTATGGGGAAAAGTTCAATTCTTTTGGGCTGTTACGGTGCCCATACTGATCAATCGTGAAGATGTGGTTACTTTTATACTGGGAAATTTGTCGCCCATTTTTTGAAATGCGTCTGTTTTGAGAATTTTTGTTCCGGGTTTTGAGGAAGACCGACCAAAAGACAGCGAAAAATGATCTTGAGTGAAGAATGCATAGTCTCTGGAGCTATGTTTGGTGAGGAGAGGGTGAATAATTCAGTTGACCTCCTTTCCAGGGTATTGGTCGCCTTTTTAGTTGGTCAAATTTAAGCGTTAGTTACAGTTACACACTTTTACTGCAACTTGCTGTTACAGATGCTTGAATGTTATTGAAGCTGCAGTCACGCACGGCTCGCTTGCTTTCTTTTCGAGACGAACCAACACTTCGTCGGTTCTGCACGCATTGCGGGCCTATATTTATTTAAGCGAGAACAAACCTGGTTCATCGTAGAAAAGGTAAAAGATTAAAACATTCTACATAAATTTTAGCGCCGACATGTTCTTAACAGGTTCCGGCTGAAAATTTGGGCCAATCTGGGCCTCAGCCTTCTAATGAAAAAGGTTCTATAATGAGAAGAAAGGTTGTACATTAGTAGACTCTCCCGAGAGAGAAAAGAAACAGAACGATTGTGCTATTAGCTTGCTCCAAGAAACTAGCTGTCCAGTAATTGTCGGTGCTTGATTGTAGCTAGATTAAAAACTAATATGTAGAATAAATTATATAAAAATGCATGATTTTGCAGCCGCAATAATCCTTCAGCTGGTGTAAATAACCCTTACTGAGAAACTTTCGATAATAAAACAAGTAAAAAAACAAGGAACTTCGCAATTTGTTCACTGACAAAGTCTTTTGTTAACTGCCGGAATGCTAAAGATGCTCTCATTCACCTTGCATACATATATGACGTTCAAAAGGTAAAACTTGTTTGTGAGTACCTCGTCCACAGGTCTTTTCAGTGAAGTGACATCACAGGCACCCCAAGCTCAGAGTGAGGGTAAGCGGGTTGATTACGCAATTACAACATGGCTGCAAACATAAGGATTTGTATGGGTTTTCCGGTAATAGATTCAAGAAGATAGGTATACGCAACAATTCTCAATAAAAAGCCTAACCTTATTTCCATGGTGTGGTTCTTGTTTCTGGTGTGGTTACTTTGTTGTTTTATCGCGATTTAAGCGATTTCTTTAATTCCCGTGTTTCCACTCCCAAAGAGAAGGCTGTGGTGACATCGTATCCACAGCTAACCTGTAAAGTCTATTGTTTCCCGTAATTTCTTGGGGTGCAAGGTTCCAACGGTAACATTTCCAAATGAAATATCACATGTAAAATAGCTAAGATGTTTTGTCAGAGACAAGAATTGACATTCAGGTGGAATGTGAAATGCAGGTGGAATGTTGACAATCTCTGTTATTGTGGTTATTGAAGCTAGATTTTGATCCTCACAGTGATTTTAATTTTGTAATGAGAATACAAAACTAAGTATCGAATAAGTTTGTATTGCATCCTATTGATCGTACAGGGATCAGTTGAGGGGGAGATTGATTCGTGAATACTAAACGAAACTTTGAAACTTGAATTACAAGTGTTCTGCTTGGTAGAGTGGAACGAGTAGCCCGACTAGAATAGCAAATGGCCACTGCTGGCGTCGAATACTCACGGAGTGGACCAGTGTAATTGTTCCGTATATGTGGTCAATTTTCATGATCTTTTTACGCTAGATATTTCTCCCTACAAATTAACCCCCGCCCTGAATTCTTTAGAATGGCCACAAGACGAAGAGCTTTGACAATGTACGTTATAACGAAATTCATGATCAATGAGAGTTCAATTGCAGAACAACTGACGTCAGCAATTTGGAAGATGAAAACAATGACGTTAGAGGAGTGAGAGCCACCAGAGACACCAAAAAATAAACCGTCTGCTAATTAATACACTTGAGAACTGCTGGAACAGGCCATTTCCAAGTTGCCTTAAGCCTCCGTTTGAAAGCGAGGCCTCGTGCAAAACCATTGATATGAAAATGAGTTTTATTTGCAAGTGAATGGAAACTAATATACATTCACCTCGTTTTAAAACAGAAACGAGGGTCGGAAATGGCCTAATCAGTTTGCGCTTGACGAATAACGACACAAACATCGTATGCGAGGAAAGGGCACGCTAGCTATCGTGGATACGAAGAGAAGTCATGAAGGTTATTTGTGCAGGAATGAATAAAACTGGCACTAAATCAATCACCAAAGCTTTGCGTCATCTTGGATTCACGGTCTTTGACTGGGAAGAGCAAGTAACGCGTTCCAAAGTAAAATGCATTTTTCCAAACTTACGATTTTCTTACTATTTTCCGTTGAGAATGGGGATATTCCTCGACGCCTCTACCGTATTCATTGTAAATCGTATATTCTCAACAACAACCAAACTGGCTCAGTAAGGAATGCTTATAATTGAACAACACAATTTTCCATTCAGTATAAAGTGTGCCTTACAGTTCTGCTCTTACAAATAGGATGCAGAAATTCTGCATCTTGTTCAGTGGCTAAATAATACTCTGCACTGAGTTGAGATGCAGAAATTCTGCATTTGATAAAATGAATAAAAATAAGTAAAAACGACACTTAATAAATAGTGAATACCAATAGGATGCACAAATTCTGCATCTTGCTCAGTGGCTAAACAAAATACTCAAATCCACTGCACTGAGCTGAGATGCAGAAATTCTGCATTTGGTAAAATGAATCAAAATCAGAAACTATACTTATTAAGCACTGAATACCAATAGCTGCAGAAATTCCACAAACTATACAAATTCACTGCACTGAGCTAAGATGCAGAAATTCTGCACCTGCTAAAATGAACAAAAATCAGCAAAAAACTATACAAATTCACTGCACTGAACTAAGATGCAGAAATACTGCGCTTGACAAAATGAATACAACTCAGCAAAAACCATACTTATTAAGCGGTGAATACCAACAGGATGCAGAAATTCTGCAGTTTGTTCAGTGGCTTAATACACTCAAATTCACTGCACTGAGCTAAGACGCAGAAATTCTGCACCTGCTAAAATGAACAAAAATCAGCAAAAAACTATACAAATTCACTGCACTGAACTAAGATGCAGAAATACTGCGCTTGATAAAATGAATACAACTCAGCAGTAACTATACTTATTAAGCAGTGAATACCAAAGGATGCAGAAATTCGGCACCTTGTTCAGTGGCTTAATACACTCAAATTCACTGCACTGAGCTAAGATGCAGAAATTCTGCACCTGCTAAAATGAACAAAAATCAGCAAAATAAACACGATTTCACTACACTGAGCTAAGATGCAGAAATTCTGCATTTGGTTATACGAATAAAATTCAGCAAAAAGTTATTAAGCAGTGAATACAGGATGCAAAATTCTGCAATTTGTTAAATGGCTTAAAATACTTAGATTCACTGAACTCAAATACATGTAAGTTGCAAAAAACTGTGCCCCTGGCCCAACCTTGTTCCCAGGGTGGAGAAGAGAGACCTTGGGAATGAGGTTGATCTGTGCCCGTGAATAAAATGAATAAAAGGGATAGTGCTCAAAATGTCACCTACAGTATAATTTATATTTAATTATCAAATGACATGCAGTTGATAAAACCAATTTTTTTGTCTTTGATTGAAACTATTCTACATAACATGTAAAAGGGGGCAAAATCCATGGAGTTTGAAAACAATAGAACAAGCAAACAAGATTGTACCTGCTTACATGGATATAAAACAGTTTAACTTAGCAACAACATGTTAGGCAGGTTGAAAAGAGATGTGAAAAAATTGTGAACCCGGCCTTTTGCAATAATAATAACGATAAAAAAAATCAATGTAAACCGCTCTAAGGAAAATATCAAACTGTGGTTATAACAATATTTTTGATGGTAGCCCAAACCATAAGAGAAATACAAATGTGGCCAAAATCTGTGCAACTAGCCCCATGAAACAAGGTGAAACTGGAATAGGATTAATCTTACTGACAAGATTTACATGTATGAAACATGTACTACTCTCTGAATATCCATTTAAGTTCAAAGTCCAAGATACATGTACAGTGTAACATACAGGGGCCAGCTGCATAAAACTGAAGGTCAGCACACACGACGGGACTAGTCACAGGGACTTGTTGCAGCAACTAGTCTCCTGTAATGTTTACACGATGGGACTAGTTGCGGGGACAAGTCCCTTGAAGGGTTTACAGGTGGGGACCTGTTAACAGCAAAAGGGTAAAATTCAGGGCACTCTTACTAAAATTCGCCAAAATGTGAAGACGAAAAATGGAGCGGTCCTCAACAGTAAAACCAAATTTAGTAAATTAACCGCAAAACATCAAAGTAATTCGGCTCAATAAAACCGCACACTGTTCATCTATAAGTCTATGTGTGTTTGTCATTTGTAATAAAGTTTTTTCTCTAGTATCCTATATTGCTGATACAGAAGTAAAAAGGCCACTGTTTGATCAAGACTCCCAATACAGAGAAAAAATTATTCTCCAGGCCAACTGGAAAAACAAAATTAAAAGATCCAACTAAATATTTTCATTCAGTCGCAGGGACTTTTCCCATGAAGAGTTCACACAAAGAGACCAAGCATAGTTTGTGGGACTAGTCCCCGGGACTGGTCCCATGAATTCAAACCAGTTTGAATTCGTGGGACTAGTCGCAGGGACCAAATTTTGGTCCCCCGGACTACTCGCAGGGACTAGTCCCCTCGTGTGTGCTGACTTTTAACATCGGATGAAACAGCTAATGTCTGATGTAAGGCCCAGTCAAACTCTTTATTTTAATGCCAGACATTAGGTTTTATGCAACTGGCCCCCGATCAGTAGTAATACACTGTGAGTTTTGTACATGTAACTAAATAAAAGTGCTGAGGGTTTTTAAATATATTGTTTATACTTATACTATGTACTGGTGTATGCTGGCCTCGTAAAATCTGTTGTCACATCAGAGGTGCAGAGAGACTGGTATACACTGTAATCTTGCATGCTTCTCTAGCCTGTTTTAGGTTAACAATATAAGAGAGACATTATTAATTCATTTTCTAAGTTATACTCAGTACCTGAAATTTAAATATCTCAATAATTTATTGTATCTTGATCTGAAGTTAAAACAGAAAAACATAACTACAGATTGTTTCATTTCATCCACGACAAAATAAAGAAGACAAGAATCTTACATGCACACCACACCTCCAAGGTAATTTGATAGTCAGTGCATCTTTACCATTATTGGGGAGTTTACACAACCACGACAACAGCAGCACTGGAGACGTTACCAGTTATAAAGAGTTTGTGTGATCTTTTAAACATTATTGCAGTGATTCTAACTTGCTACACTTGTCAAATGTAGGTGTATTTTCCTGGAGTGGAATTGTAGGGGTGGCATTTAAATTGCTTGTGAATCCAAGTCCTCCAGAAAGGGTCACATTAGGTAATTTCGTGTTTTTTGTACATGTACATGTAGTTATGCAGAGGATAGGAAGGAAATGTACCTTAAAGTGTGATGCACATGCAGAGTTGTTTCTTTGCTCATTAAAGCTAGTATTTTTTGATGCTGTCATTGTGCAAGCTTCCTATTTTCACTGCTATGTCCAATACAAAATTCACTTGGAATAGAATTCTGTCAAAGAAACCATTGAAACAGTACTGGCTGTATGTGTCAGCCCAGTCAAACTCTTATAGAGTTGTAGGCAGGCTGTGACTGGAGTAGTAGTCAACACGGGGTTGCTTTTCTGTGATTTTAATATTGTTAAGGTCTAGTTTTGAGAAGGCAGTAAATATTCCAAGTGAATCAAATATTTAAAAAAAAGTTTATTTTCTCTCTTCCCTTCAGTGTCTTGTGTCTCCTCGCAGGCGGCGATTTTCAGGGACTACTTGTAGCGTTTGGCTAATCAATCAACCCAGCTACATAAGCTCAAACTTATGTTCATGCATATTTACGCTGGGATCTTTGGGAACATTCCATTTAACCGATTCTAACAGAGAAGACGCAAACACCGCCGCTGAACTGTTTGTAATATGTCGCTGTTGTATAAATACTGCAGTAAGAATCAAACACTTAAACACCTACCATTTAGAACACTCCATTAGGCCAGTTTTTCTCACGAGTTCTGCTGGTTTGAAGAATTCAAATCATGGCATCCATGAAGAAGCGTCCCTCAGATTAACGCAGTGACCTTTATGGTAAATCTAATCGCGCTCGTGTACGTCGAGAGAAAAGAAAAACGATGTAAAACACCATGTTCTTGACAAATTTAACGAGAGGACAAAATGTGAGCGAATCGAGGAACCAACATTGAACGAGGCAACAGAAAATCGAATGGCGCGTCTTCTCAAACGGAAATTAATGTGTCATCCATAAAATACTTGAACCAATCAAATCATCTTCTGCTATTCAAAATGTCCAATCACCTTTCCTGTAAACCTGAGAGCAACCTGGGAACGAGGCTGCCCCTTGAGGTTGGGAGGAAATTCGTTAGGAATCTTTCCATTTCGGCGGCCTGAGTGGAAATCGCGAACGGAAATTCTTCCAAATTCGTATTTTCAACGGTAGCAATCCTGAGGAGGAGGATTTCGACGAAGACACTGCTCGTATCAATTCGATATGAAGCGAATATTCAACTTTGGCTTGTCTTATTCAAGGACAAACTTATGATGAGTTCGTTCCACAAACGTCTACGTGAATTGCAGACATCGACTTCGCTGTCAGCGTCCAGTTGAGTTTTTGTAGCTAAGGCACAGGAGTGTGGCCGGTTCAAATGCTAATGTGGTAAATGAAAGGTAAGAGTCTGCTTTCAATCTATTTAAATGAAGATTTAATTTACTCTGTTCAATATTAATAATAATTATGCGCCGATCAATGGACGTCCTGTATTTTGTAGCTGGAATGTTTGTTTGTTTGTTTCTTTTTTCCAATTTACATGTAGGTCATGTGCTATTGCTCAAGAACTGTTTCTTTCTAATTTCGTCTTCTTCATAGGTATAAATTATGTATACATGGTTTATGGAAAGACAAAGAGCAATTGCCCTAGTCTGTAGATTGCTAGATTGAGAAAGTTAATATCACATGACCTTCAGTGTACAGAGGTCTCTTGGAATACCATCCCCCCTCCCTCCCTTTCCCTGTGCCCATATCAAGTGCATGGGTGGTGAGTGCCAAATTTACACCCAGCAAAAAAAAAAAAAAAAAACACAGTGCATATTAAAACATTGAAGGGGTGTGTGGAGTAAGGCCCTAAGTGACCTCTAATCTAATGTGAAATTCTCCCTTTGATTAATTTTACAAACAGACACAAGGAAAGGGTTGAAAGGAGAATTTATCAGTTAATGAGAAGTCACTTGGGACTTTATTCCAGGCACCCCTTCAGTTATTAGATTTTGTTATTGTGATACTCGGTTTTGGCGTTGGCTGATAACACTTACAGAGACCTTGATTATTCCACTGTATGATCACAAAAACCTCATTCAATAATTTTTATTCATTGCTTTTATATATTTATTTACTGATTAGCATGCTACAGTTTATAGTGGTGGTCAGGTTTGAAAGGCCTTGTCACATAAAGAGTGAAGAAACACGCCACCAAACCATGCCTTACTCCTTTTGTTTTGGGAGATACAACTCTGATTCACTCTCTGATGTCTAGAACATTCAGAACAGGCGAGCAACATTTTTACTCGCAGACCCTGAGAATAATATGAATAATTCCCACTGAAAAAAATTAATAGTTCTTTGGGAGGGGCATTTGAACACTTTTTTGGCAAAGGGGGAGGAGGGGGCAGGAATTTTATGCAAGCCCCGAGCATCAAAAGTTCAAATATTAATGCTTATTAAGAGTCAGGAGGGATGGATGTTAAAGTTCTGAATTGTTTCGCACATTACACTAGCCCTTTTCCGCTGTGGCATCCTTGAGGAAATGCTTTGGGTTGGGTTTACTTTAGGTTTTGATTCACTTCCCGGTTGCAGTTACTCACTGATACATTGTAAATTACCCAAGGGTAAAATTCCTAGTGAACAGTGCAACTGCATCACATATAGTTGTCATACAAGGGCACCGTGTTACAGAATGGGATATGTTCATTGCTTATGATATCTATATTGACAATATTAAAAAATAAAAGCAGCTTGAGCATCAGTTTCAAAGCAGGCAAAAAAATAATAACAATAAATAACAAAAAACAAACAGAAAAAAACAAAACAAAAATACACTGGCAAACAATCCCCTACGTAGGGGTGTAATGCTTTGACTGAGGATAAAGTTAACAGTGAGGAAAATTTAGGCACAATGCATTCCCTGGTCATCTTGTGCTTTGATGACAAGTTAAATGGCTTTAAGGGGTTACCAATCCACAACACATGAAATAGCTAACTACTATAAGCAAAAATGGCTTACAGCCTGTAAGTATCATAATGGCCAAGGTTGGCCCTCTCCTCCACCTCCTCATGATAATACATTAATTGTCTGGCTCTTTTCTTTCTTCTGTCACAGCGTATGCTATCGGGCTCCTGAAACTGTACATTTTGGGCCAAAAATGTTACTGAGGCTTAACGCAGTGCTTCCTGGTGTGTGGGCACAGTCTCGTTTGGTTTGATCAGTGGCGAGGTATATATGAACTACGTCAGTGTATTCTAAGAAATACAAATAAATCAGCGAAAGGATTTGCTTTTACTTCATGATTTGTGCCAGACCATGGTGAAACCGTTAGATCTGATAAGGGAATTTGTGTGACACAGGCATGAAATGTATGCAGTAAGGCCTACTTCCATACAGGGTGTAAGTCACCTATTTGCTGAACTTAGCAGATTTCTTCCATTTTATTTCAAAAATCATTACTGCTGTATGAATATACACCTAGCTGATCAGGGCTCAAATAGATACATACACCCTGTATCAGCAATAATTAAGCAGCAAATAGTATTTTTTTCCTTATAATAATTTTATTGTTGGATTCTATGAAGTAAAGGGTGTAAAATTTTTCCAGAAATTACTTCAAAATTAATAATCTATACATGTAAATGTTCATTGTTTTGACTTCTTTCTCTAGCTCGAATCATGTTTCTACGTGTATGAAAGGCAGCATTTTTGCATTTTTCTGCCCAAGTAACTTGTCTACCTACAGTGTAGGTGCCAAAGTATTTTGCATCCATTTTTTCAAGCCACTAGGTTAAGTTGCAGAATTTCTGTTTCATTGATTTGTTGTGGATACATGTACAATAGCGAATCAAGCGGGAGGTAAGATTGTGTAGAATTTTTTGGATCAAAATTTTGCAAGCCACTTACAGTTATGAGTATATTAGTTGAGATGCAGAATTTCTGCATCATTCATTTGTTGTTGGGACAGCACTAAATTACAGCTGTAAGCGGAAAAAAGGTTGTACAGATTTTCTGCATCCAAATTTTTGAAGCCACTGATTTGAGATGCAGAATTTCTGTATTATTCATTTGTTGCAGAAATCGTAGTGAATTAAGTGGAATAAAGGTCATACAGAATTTCTGCATCCACAGTTTTCAAGCCGCTGATTTGAGATGCAGAATTTCTGCATCATTCATTTGTTGTAGATAAGGTAGTAAATTTAGCGGAAAATAAGGTCATGCAGAATTTCTGTATCCACATTTTTCAAGCCGCTGATTTGAGATGCAGAATTTCTGCATCATTCATTTGTTGTAGATAAGGTAGTGAATTAAGCGAAAAAAGGTTATGCAGAATTTCTGCATCCACAGTTTTCAAGCCACCGATACGGATTTGAGATGCAGAATTTCTGCATCATTCATTTGTTGTAGATAAGGTAGTGAATGAAGTGGAAAATAAGGTCATGCAGAATTTCTGCATCCACAGTTGTCAAGCCACCGATTTGAGATGCAGAATTTCTGCATCATTCATTTGTTGTTAATAAAGTAGTGAATTAAACGGAAAAATGGTCTTGCAGAATTTCTGCATCCACAGTTTTCAAGCCCCCGAATTGAGGTGCAGAATTTCTGCATCATCCATTTGTTGTCGGTACAGTAATGAATAACGCGAAAAATAAGGTTGTGCAGAATTTCTGCATCCAACGTCTTCAAGCCACCCGGCGAAGATGCAGAATTTCTGCATCATTCATTTGCTTTAGAGTTACTCTTCTAGAGTTCATTTGCAGCTGTAAGGCCTTTGGATGAGAATACCTTTGCTATGCTGCAATTTTACAGGTCATTTTTTGTCTTCATCCATTTCGCTCAATTTTAACTGTAGATTTTTACTGTAAAATTGTGTTCAGAATAAACGTGGTTAACTACAACAACAGTTAAAAAATGTGATTTCGTCGTGTTAACAGGGTATTACTCGAACTAACGGTTTGTTTGCAGTCGATTATCGTACATTTCTTGCGGAAATCGCGTTTTATTCCGTGAGTAGTAAGGGGGGCTCGTTTGGCCAAAATACTGGCTTCTGATTGGTCGAGAGCAAATCAATGACGTCACAGGAACCGGAAGTGCCTGGAACCGGAAGTTATGTGATTTGGAATGGGAAACCGCTGACCAGTGGAAAAAAAGGATCGTGGGCTCATGGGAACCGGAAGTCACGTGATTTAGAATGGGAAACCGCTGACCAGTGGGAAAAAAGGATCGTGGGCTCATGGGAACCGGAAGTCACGTGATTTAGAATGGGAAACCGCTGACCAGTGTGAAAAAGGGATCGTGGGCTCAAGAGGAAGTAAAAACCGCAGAGAAAACGCGGGCGCAAAGTCCAAAGTCCAATTGTGGGAATGTGGGTGGTCCTTGAAAAGTACACAAAATGAATAAATTACATTTTTTATTGATTTGTTTTACAATAACTGTGGTTTTCCTTTGTGTTCCTAAATCACATTTTGATTGCTTTGTTTTACAATAACTGTGGTTTGTGTTCCTATTTGAGAAGTGTTCCTTTTATGATGAGGTTACTGAGAACTCAAAATGTTCTTCATGTGTGAAAGGACTTCGCTTTGGGTGTGGCCAAGAAAATGGGGTATGTTGCTGATTGTATCCGGATTCTTGAAGATTTTTCCCCAGAATCCTTTAATGGCTTCGGTGCCTGTGTGACAAATACCATACCACAGATAACCATTCCAGATACGTTCGACTTCTTTCACAAATCGGGGGTCTTGTTTCCAATCGTAATGGAGGATTTCAATGACTGTGGTGGAATGGCTTTGTTTGATGAAAACACAGTTGGGGATTAGATGAGGATTCTTTCTCCAGTGGTCAGCACAGGCTACATGACAGGGGGTTCGGCAGCAGATCAATAGGTTTTGATAGGTGACATCTTTTTTACAGACGATACACGAGGTGGTGGGGAAAGGATTCAGTTCTTTCATGCTTGAAATGACTTCGCTGGGGGTGTGGCCAAGAAACTCGATTTGATCAGATGAGCAATACCTGGGGCGGTGTCTTCCCCAGAATCCTTGGACGCCTCCCAAACATATGGGTTCACCGCACTTCAATTCATAAGCGATACCATACCAGAGAGGAAGGAGGTGATGTATGATTCCCGGAAAAGTATGGTGGTACCAGTGACGTTTGACTTCTTTCATAAATTGGGGGTCTTTTTTCCATTCTTCATGAAGGATTTCAACGACGTGGAGGGTAGTTGTGAGTCCACATCTAAAGCAACCATTGATATTTTGTTTTCGCTGCTGCTGTTTGGCACAGGTTAGATGACAGGGTTGTTCGCAGCACATCAAAATGGATGGTTTGGTGACAGGTTTCTTACACACCAGGCATGGTTGGGGTTGAGCCATCACTTGTGGGGTTTCTGGATCATCCATGAGTTGAAGTGTGAAATGAGACGGGGGTTTTTATAGAGAAACAAAAGGGTCACGTGGGAGGGAAGGGACCAATGAGAGAAAGACCCATCATGCTGTGGGAGGGGAAGAGGTGGGGGGACCCCCCTCCCCCCTCCTTAGATAGACCATAGTGCATTGCGCGAATGGGGGTATATAAGTCAAGGGAGGCCACAGGAGGCCATTCCTAGCTTTGAGCCGGTCTATGTTGACTTTTGTCAGTTGGTGCAAAAATGTCCGAAACGAGAAGGCCCTTGGGCTCGCTAGCCGGCGAGGTGAATGTGGGCGGAGGAGACTATTTGCGGAGGAGAGCTGGGGCGGAGAGGACACCTGTGGAACGACACACCTTGCAGATGTACGCCAGGAGAGAGGAAGCGTGGAGGCCCCTTACCAGACACCGCGTGGCTGCGTTTCTTCGTTTGCTGATATTGTGTTTCGTAGAGACGGAAAATGGACTCCCTCTGCATTCAGTCACGTACAAGATGTTGAAGAAAGCTCTCGTCAAAAAAGTCATCCCGTGGATTCACAATCACTTGGTTTGGACTACGACGATGGAGAGGTACTGGCCCATCACCTTACCACAATTCCGAGAAGTGAACGCCTTCTTGGCCGACCACTTGCCGCACGTGCACAAAGATGACGAATGGTCCGCCATTGCATATTTTTTTCAAGTGGTCACGCAGGAACGGAGAGATGAATACATGCGGTTGGAAGAGATGGAGAGGGAAGCCAAGGAGGCCGTAAGGCGTTGTTTAGAACATTGAACATTGTTATTTTCTGTGGACATTTGTTTTTATTGTGAGTCAAGACGCATGTGAGTCAAGAGCAACTATTTATGATGAACGTGCAAAGTCAGTGTTGTCAGTTTTTTTTTTTAATTAAAAAGAGTTGATGTTTTTTACAAAGGGTGGTTGGTCTTCTTTTGCCACGCGGGTGGAGCGCTCCTATTTACAATTGGAAAAGCTATCTACAATTTGAAAAAATAAAAAGTAAAAGCTATGTACAATGGGAAAAAGTAAGAAATTGAAAAAGGCTATGTACAATTCCAAAAGTAAAAACTAAGAAATTACAAATGAAAGTCTTCCAGTTCCATACGTAATTGATCAATGTTCTCGGGTAGACAGAAGGTGCGGTTGAATAAGGCTTGAATTTCGGCTCGGGTTTTCTCGTCCACATCCCGGGATCCCACAATAGCACTGCTTTGATGAAGGGTGGGCTTTTTAGGTCCCCAAGGAACAAATTGACTGCCAGTGACCAGGGTGGCGGCATTCTCATTGACTTGGTAGTAATGGTCCGAGCGGTACCATGATTGACTGGGGATGTCAAACAGGTAGACGGGTTTGCCTTGATCCATAGCCAATTGCACAGTCCAACCAGTGCCTCCTTTCACGCGTTTATGATCCGGTTCCAAGATGCCAAAGGCATAGATGGTATGGGCTTTTTTGGCCAATTGATAATTGCGTTGCAATAATTGCAAGGTGTAAAAATGACTGGGCATTTTTTTGCCTAGTTTCTCCGCTGCCTGGTGAAGATGGGGGTTGGCCAGCATCAGGACTTCCACCGTAGAAGGGGTGATGAAAGTGGATCGAGGATGGTTCGGGGGGACCAGGACTTCTAGTTGCATCCCAAAGTGCTTGGCCTGTTCTTCCACGAGGGCATCCGTACCTTTGGCTCCCCCTGTGTAGACCACATGGCCATGACCCACTTGCAGTTCCAAGGCACCGAGATCTTGTTCTCCGATCATGATGTCTGGGGGCATGGCTTTTGAGAATGAAGATCTAGTGACCAAGGGACCGTCTTAAATAGGGACAACGGACCAATGGGAAGACAAGAGGTCCTTAGTTGGATTGAACAAGCTGACCAATGGGAAGATAACAAGTCCTTATATGGGTAGGATAAGCTGACCAATGACAGTCAAGGGTCTAAGGTATAAAAAGGCATGGTCGGTAGGGGTGACATCAACCTTGAGTACCATGTCTGTCGATCGGAAGAGAAAATCAACCCATCCCCCAGAGGGGAAGAAGAAGAAGAAGAGCATTCAACATATGACGCCCGTGGACTGTGATCCTGTGGTGTGCGACGTGGTGGAAGACACCCGAGCTGCCGTGGAAGAGATGATGAAAGAATTGAATGACATGGTGGAGCAATCACCGCCATCCCCGCCAAGTCCCCCTCCACTTCAGGATGACAATGAAGGATTGAAAAGGATGGTGAGAATGGCAACGATCTTTGAAAGCCCTGGGTTTCAAAACCCCAAACCTGTTCTCCCAGCCAGTTCCTTGGACACTATGGTATGTCCTTGCCATAATGTGCGTTTGGAGGCCCGAGAATCTCAAAAGGGATGGAAGTATGTGAAATGTCCCATGCAACCGTGTTTGCTGTTTTGTGGTCAAGATCAAGTTCTGGAGTATATGAAAGCCGTGTATAGTCAACCTCATGTCGAAGTGTTGGACATGTGGGGTGGTTTACAATGCTTTTGCCGTGAACCCGCTACGCTTCAACAGAGTCATTCTACCCAGAACCCCGATCGGTTGTTTCTGACTTGTTCCAAGAAAACGTGTGGCTTCTTCCGATGGGCCGATCAACCCTTGGGTCCCAAGTACTGGACGTGGTTTCATGACAACCCTCCCAAAAAAGCCGACCAACAAGCTGAACCACCCACCCGTGATGCTCAAGGATATCCCAAGAGGGGCTATGACATCCCTGGTCCTCCAGTCAGAAGGAAAGAGGACGTGGAACGAGAACGGCCCCTGACAGACTATGAGAAACAATTGTTACGAGAAATTCAAGAGCTCAAGAACCGTCAAGAAATGATGGTAGCCCCAGCTCCACCACCCCCCAAGTACAGTGACAGTGTGGAGAACTGGCAGAAAGGTCTAGAGACCGTCAGTTACGGCCGTCTAGGTCTCTTTTAAATGAGAGAACGAATAAAATTTTTTATCAATGTCACCATGGAGTCTGTGTGTGATGCGTTGGAGTCTGTCTTGTCCCTGGGGCAATGGCAATGTCATCAAACCCTTTGTCAAGTCTTATATGATCATCAACCCGGGTCCCAAATCCCCATACCCCCTTGTCCCGAGGACACGCATCCTCTCCACCTCTTTGAAGAAACCCATGTCGACCGCAACCTGTATCGATGGGTGGTGTTTGTCTTATGGTTAAAAGCTCACCCAGAGGCATGGCGATGGTATCGAATCATTCAAAAGCAGCATCCCCACACGGTCCCTACCATATCGACCTTATGGGATGAATGCCAAAAAGTATGGCCCCTCGAAAGAGAACCCAACGCTGGAGTTCGTCGTCCTCATGGTTGAAGAAAACCAAACGCCCTGTGTCGTCAACGAAGAAGAAGGCCAATGTCTCGCAACAATGGTTGAAGCGTTACCATGATCCTCGTACCCCGGGGAGTTTAGGTGGGGTGCAACGATTTGCTAAAGCCCAGGGTCTCCCTTTGAAAAAAGCCCAACAGGTGTTGGAACAGGATGTGGGTTACACCTTGCATAAACCTCGACGTCGTCGTTTTGCTACCTTACCCGTGATCGTAGGGGGGTTGGATGATCAATGGGCCGCGGATTTAGTGGAAGTGCAACGTTTGGCCAAACATAATCGGGGTATACGCTACTTGTTGACGGTCGTGGATGTCTTGTCCAAGTACGCGTGGGTCGAACCGTTGAAAACCAAAACCGGGGTGGCCCTCGTGAAAGCCTTTGAGAAGATTGTGAGACAAGGAGGACGTCACCCGAATCGATTGCAAACGGATCGAGGGAAAGAATTTTATAATCGGACCTTTCAACGATGGGTCGACGAGCAAGATATCCATCATTTTTCGACCGAAGGGGATGCCAAAGCCAGTGTGGTGGAACGATTTAACCGCACCTTGAAAGAACGGTTATACCGTTATTTGACCGCGGCCAACACGTTGAAATTTGACAATGTCTTACCCGAGTTGGTGCAAGGGTATAATGCCACCCGTCATCGAAGTATTGGTATGGCCCCTGAAGACGTGACATGGGACAACGAAGAAGCGGTGTGGAAACGATTGTACAGCAAACGATTGAAAGGCTACAAAAAACCCCAATTGAAGGTGGGGGATCATGTCCGTCTCAATACGATTCATCGCACCTTTGAAAAAGGGTATTTACCCGGTTGGACCGAAGAAGTGTTTGTGGTGCATCGTGTGATCCCTGGCCCTGTCCCCACGTATAAGATTCGCGAATGGGATGAGACCCCCGTCCAAGGTACGTTTTATGAAGAGGATTTACAAAAAGTCCATGTGTCCGAGGTGTTTCGGATTGAGAAGGTACTTAAGCGACAAAAAGGTCGTTGGTTGGTCAAGTGGAAAGGGTGGCCCGACAAGTACAATAGTTGGATTGCTCGTGGAGACGTGACATCCCTTCGACCCCGCAAACGACGACGACGACGCTAAAAAACAATGACATTGGTGCCCAACTCTTCGTTTTACGTGACGTTGATGAGCCATGCGAGTACCAAAGAGTTTCCTGGGAACAAGAGTCATCATTTCAGAAACCGATTGCCTAAACCCATCCGATTTGTGGGACGAGGATGGATGGTGGGTATGGTGAGTTTATCCTTACCCACCATTCCCGTGATAGCGGAAGAAGGAGGCGTGGGTGATTCCCATCCTCTGTTGTACGTACGATGGCACGAACGGGTGTATGCCCAAGACGATCAAGGCAACGATCGATGGTGGCATCAACGTCGCGAACTCACTGTCTACGGGCGAGATATGAGAAAGGAATTGGCCTCGTCGACGGGATCGCACTTTTTTCATCAACTGGTGTACCGTTACGAGCAAAGCCGTGCCAAACAAACCGAACCCAAAAACAAATGGGCCGAGGACAATGGCGTTAAATTGTACCCGACCTTTGAATGGACCTCCGAAGGGGATTTGGTGTTGAATACCGTCAATGTGGATTACACACGACAAGTAGCACACGTGTCATGGGGCAGATCCTTGGCTCTGAGAATGGGATGGATTGAACAAGTGTCGACGGGCGTGTATCGATTGGGTCCGAATCTCTTGCAAGAATTTCATTCGGACTCCATTTCCATTCCGACCGATATCCGCGATGCCGCCAACAAGCCCCTCTTTTGGAAAGTGGAGGGGGATTATCTGAAATTGAGTATGACGTGTAATTGGCGGTTTGTGAATGTGAACCAGACCTTTCGTCCCTCGTTGGAATTTCCCTCCACGCGTCCTTTGCACGTGTATTGTGATGTAGGGACCAGCAGCATGGTAGGGGGTCGTATCACCGATCTCTTACGAGAAATCAAGTACCAGCCTCAAAACACCACCCACTTTGAACCTCGGCATATTCAATATATTCCAGTACGCAACGAAGTGGTGGAAATCGTCGAAACCCAGATGGCCGAAACCAATGGGGATCTGGTGAAATTTGGTGAAGGCCATGCCCTCTTGACCCTCCACTTTAAAAGGGAAGTGGTGGTGTGAAGAACAAAGACAACATGTCGTTCTACGTGACGTTACCCAGTCATGCCAACCGACGTGAATTTCCCAACAACCAACCTAATTCCTTCAAGATTCGTTTACCTCAACCGTTACAGCTCACGGGAGGTGGATGGCAAGTGGGGTTGAGTGCCATTTCCTTACCAGATGCGCGCGTCAATTTGTATGAGTTGGTGAAGAAAAATGGGTACGTCATGGGGGTGTCCTGGGGCCAAACCTATCCCAAACCGGGTGCAAAAGACGGGGAAATGACCTCGCGAGTAGACACCGCGCGAAGCATCATCAATGACGTGAAAGATTTGGATTGGGTGGTGGATGGCGTGAGTTTCATGAAAGCCATCATTGCTCACTTGGAACAACAACGTATGGAAACGGCCATTCAAGGGGGTACGTTTTTGAACGATCAAGGCAAACACACCTACGTCAAGTTCAAGTGGGAAGGCGAGGATCTGCTCATCGACAACACCAATATCTGTCATTGTGGCACCGACACGCCAGCCCTGACCATCTACACCAAGTTAGCGCTCAAGATGGGATGGTTACGTAAAATTAGCAGTGGGTTGATTTTGGGACCCAACTTACAACAAGAATTCATGGGGGATCAAATCCCCAACATGACAAAACCCGCTGACAACGATTGGAACGATGTCACCGACGGTCAGGGGAACGCGGTCTTTTGGACGGTGCGTTCTATTTTACCGGATTATTTACAATTGAGTATGAGTTGTGGGTGGCGTTTCACCAACTTGAATGTAGCGTTTCGTGCAGTGGTGGGTGAACCCACACGATCGTTGCACGTGTACTCCGACGTGGCAGGCAGCACGGTGGTGGGCAATCGCGTGACTGATTTGTTACGTGAAATCCAGTACAAGCGAGAAGCACGTGGCACCCTGTATTTTGAACCGTTACACATTCATTACATGTCTCTTCGTAACGAGGTGGTGGAAATGATTCACGTTCAAGTGGCTGAAACAATTGGTGCCGGAGGAGACTTGGTCAAGTTTGGTGAAGGTCATACCATTGTCACGTTACACTTCAAAAAGACATAAAAAAGAGAGACGAGAAGGGAACCCAAATCAATCATGCCTCCGAAACGACGACGACGCCGACCACAGCGTCCACAAGCGGGGGAAGGGGTCAACGCGGTGATTGCCGGGATTCCTAAGGCCGCTTGGTCCATCACCAAAGGGGTAGAAAAGTTAGCCAAAAAGAATTACCTAAGATCAACGAAGAAACGTATGGAAGAAATGCGAAGTGGGAAACGCAAACGGTGGGCGGGGGAATCGTTTACGTGCAACGTCATGTGAGTATAAAAAGCAAACAAGGGTTGTGAAAACAAACAAAGATGCCCAAGACAAGAGTGCGTCGAAGGAGACGAAGAAGGCAACGAGGGGGTCTCTTGCCCCTGGCCGCCCTCATTCCAGCCTTGATTGCTGGAGGAAAAGCTGTGGCGTTGGGTGCCGCAAGTGGTGCCGCGAGTTACGGGGCTAAAAAAGGGTTGGAAGCCGCTTTTCGGAAAAAGCGACGACGACGATGATGACGGTATAAAAAGGGGAGTCCCATAAAGCCTAAACAAAACGTTTATCCCTGGTGAAGAAGACACCATGCGTGGGGGAAGTTTGACACGATTTCGAACCGACGAGTGGTATGATCAACAAGGCAAAGGAGTGATGACGGATCTGATGCGTGGGGGGTTGCAAGGTCTTATAAGGACGCGAAATCCTTTAAAATTGCCTAGTAATATCAAGAGAGGCTTGGAAACGGGTTTGACACGAGGTATCAAACGCAAAGCCGAAGACGTCCTTAAAAAAGAAATCACCAAACAAGCCAAGAAAGCGTTGAGTCATAAGAACGTGAAAGACGCCGTGCGTGTAGCCACTGCCTTATTTCCCAAACAAACCAAACGTGCACGTGATATTTTGGGAGTGTGAACATGGAACCCGTGCATTCACGACCTCGACGGATTCGTAGTAATCGAGGGTTGTCTCAATGGGGTGGACTGTATCCGTTTTGGAAACTCATGCCACGACGACGACAACGTGGTGGATGGTTGAGTCCCGAGGTCATGAGAGTCCCCGGGTTTGATTTGAGACAACGTTTAGGACGACGACGACGCTATAAAAACCCCTCACGACGACGACGGGGTACCACTCGACGACGTTAAACATGCCTGACGTGAGTACACAAACCGCCCCGGCTCACGAGCGTTCCGAAGCGACCGTCAACCCAGCGTTACGGATTTTCAAGGTGCCACCGACCGACATTAGCATCAATGCCTATCGCATGGTCACCATTCAACCCACCACCACGGGTATCAATCCTATGGAATTCATCATTCCAGGGTTGGACGATTTTGTGGATTTGGGACGCAGTTACTTTACCATGGAATTGAGTTTGAAAAAGGAGGATGCCGGGAACTTGGTGGCCAATCAGAAATTGTGGCCCGTCAATAATTTGGCCCATTCCATCATCAAACAAATTGACTTGCAGTTGAATGGCACGTTGATCAGTCCACAATCCGACACCTATCATTACAAAGCTTACCTGGAAACCTTGTTGAATTATGACCGAGAAGATGGCAAGACCGTGTTAGGACCCCAAGGATGGTTCAATCAAGTGGATTCCCCACCCCAATGGACCAACAACAATACCAACAGTGCCACACCGCATCAAAATTGGCGTGATCTCAGTGCCAATCACAAAGGGGCGTTGGCTGCCATGGTAGCTGAAGTGGAAAAGTATGCTGGAGGTGTCACCCACAGTCTAGTGTTTACCCCCCACTTGGAAGTCTTTCACACTGGCAAACTGTTGGTGCCTGGTATCGAAATCAAGATGAAATTTCATTTCAATGGCCCCAACTTGTTTTTGAATGGAGTGGCTCTAGCTGGCCGATTGATGGAAGGGGATGTGAAACTACGGTTTCATCTCTGTCAACTGCGTTTGAATGACGCCATCTACCAGAGCATATCTGAAAAAAGACACAATGAAGGCCAAGTGGCGGCTTACCCGACCGTCCGCAGTGAAATCCGGACCTTCAGCATGCAAAACAACCTGGTCCGCTTTGATATCCCCAACCTGTTTCAAAACAGAATACCTGACCGATTGATTGTGGGGTTACTGGACAGCCGTGCCTTCAATGGAGATGTGACCCGAGATCCGTTCTGTTTCCAGAAATTTGGTCTGACGTCCATTAAACAGATTGTCAGAGGAGAAGAATACCCTTATGAAACCCTCCAGTTAGTGCATGACAATGGCACCCGAGATAATCTAGGCTACTTCCGTTTTCTGCAAGCCAGTGGTGCCTGGTGTAAAAAGAAAGGCAACATGGTAGAACTGCTGGATTGGGGCCAAGCTAAAAATTGTACCTTGTACATGTTTGACAATGTGGCCAATGGATGTGCTGACAGTCAAAACCTCAACCCCAAGCAAACGGGTGATTTACAATTGGTCTTGGAATTTGGAGCTGCCCCCGGTGTCAATATAACCGTACTCGTGTATGGAGAATTTGAGAATTTGCTGGAGATTGACAGGAACGGAGCCGTGTTGTATAACATTTACCAACACTGAAGATGGAACACGTGGCCTTGAATAATGTGCAGTTGGATTATTTAGCCCGAGACGACCCCCAATTGAACCCGGTCTTTTACGGGACGGTGGCCTGTGATCGTTTACCCAAGAGTCCTGTCAAGACTACCCCTCAAGGGTACATTGTGAATACCGACCCACACGATCAACCGGGACAACATTGGTTAGCGGTGTGGACGGATGGAAAGGTGTGTGAAGTCCTCGATAGTTATGCTTTGCCCATGGATACGTACGTGCAAGCTACCCCGTTACGAGATTGGATCGTCCAACATTGGAAGTATGTGGTGACCAATGGCAAGTCCCTCCAAGCCATTTCAAGCAAGAGTTGTGGTGATTACGCCTTGTTGTATTTGAAAGCCAAAGCCCGTGGACGGACCTTGCAAGCGTTTTTAAATGAGTTTTCGGATCATGATTATGTTAGTAATGACCATCAAGCCGGTCAACGCCTTCAACAATTGATTGTAGGCCAAGAAGCCAGATGGTATCAACTTTGTTGTCATCCGTATCATCAATGTAATGCTTAAATAAAATTTGTTGGAAAAAAGTGGTGTCGGAGTCGTAGCTCAGTTGGTTAGAGCCTTAGACCTTTGATTCAGATAAGGATTGGGTCGTACGTGGGTTCGAGTCCCACCGATTCCAATAAAAAGGTGCCTTTTTTTTTTCTAAGGGTAGTTCGTCATCATCATGCAAACGGGGAAACCGTTTCGTTTTCATACTCCCTCCTCTATCTTGGTGGTGGGTCCTTCGGGATGTGGTAAAACCGCGTTTACGGAAAAACTCTTGGTAGACAACCCCGAGTTGTTTGAAACCCCACCGACTCAAATGCATTATTGTTATGGGGCCTGGCAAGATCGATTTCAAGGCATGCAAGATCAAGGGGTGGTGTTTCACGAAGGGATTCCCGATCATGAGGCCTTAGTGCAATGGTTTCCTGAAGGACAGGGGGTCCTGGTCTTGGATGATTTAATGGACGAAGGCAGTCACGATAAACGCGTGTTGGATTTATTCACCAAACATTCGCATCATCAAGGGGTGACGGTGCTCTACTTGTGCCAAGACATGTTTCCCGTGGGTCGCTATGCGAAAAGTATATCCCGCAATGCCCATTACATCGTGGCGTTCAAGAACCCTCGAGATCAATTAGGGGTACGCAATGTCATGCTTCAATCATTTCCGACCACCTGGAAAGACACGTTGGAGACGTTTCATCAAGCCACGACACGACCGTATGGCTATTTGGTCTTGGATTTACATCCCGCCTCGTCCGATCAACAACGTGTATTGAGTCACTTGTTAAAAGACGAAGGATGGACTCGCACCTATCAAAAACGACTATAAAGGCACGACACCCCATTTGAACAGGAAAAAGAGCGACCATGGCCGATGATGATGATGACCGTCAACCTCCGCAATCGTACGATACCGTGTCCCCGGCGGGGGTGGGGGCGGCCAGCGGCAATCAAATGTCCCCAAGGGCCTGGCAAGATTTATTTTGGTCGGGAGACCAAGGCCTTCTCGACGCCGCCGAGGAGGAAATGGAAGCCGAGCCCCTCTATCGGTTTATGCAATCCATCCCCCCTGTCGGTGTAGATGGTGTGCCCCCTGTGCAGGCCTCTTCCCCAGCCGGGGTAGGAAGTCCAGGAAATCAACCATCTTCTGGTGCTCTAACCCCTGCGACTCCTCCAAGCGTACCCTTGGCAGCGGGTACTCGAACAGCAGCGGGTGCTCGAACAGCAGCGGGTGCTGGGGGTAATGGTAATGGACGTGGTGGTGGACGTAGTGGACGTGGTGGTGGTGGTGGTGGTGGTGGACGTGGTGGTGGTGGACGTGGTGGTGGTGGACGTGGTGCTGGTGGTGGTGGTGGTGGTGGTGGTGGACGTGGTGCTGGTGGTGCTGGTGGTGCTGGTGGTGCTGGTGGTGGTGGAGGTGCTGGTGGTGCTGGTGGTGCTGGTGGAGGTGGTGGAGGTGGTGGTGGTGGTGGAGGTGGTGGTGGTGGTGGAGGTGGTGGTGGTGGTGGTGGGGGTCGTCGTGGACGACGACCGAGACGAATACGAGGACGACGACGAAATACCCCCACTTCCCCTTTGACACCTGCCTCCAATCCAGCTACCCCTCGAGGATCTTGGACGTCTGGGAGTTCTGGTAGACAGCCTCGTACCTTGCGTCAAGCGGATTTACAACGACGTTTACGGATGCTGTTACAAGATCAAGAACAGTTGGCCCAAGGACGTGAAATTGCTAATGTCACCATGACCAATAGCATTGTGACCAGTTATAAACAAGGAGGAGCACCGAGCGTACAAACCTCGTCGTCCCGTGTTTCGCCGTAAAGATGAAAACCGTCGTGTCGTTATTGAATGGATCGAAACAACATGGTCTTCCCTTCCCCCCGGAATTATTACAACGCATGGATTCCTTGTATGCCTTTTATCATCAACAATGGTGGTGTTATCGAAAAATGTTGAATCATTACAGGTGTATCAATGCCTTGTTCAATGGGTTGGCCTTACTCCTGATGGCTGCCGGTATGATTGCGGGCCCCCTATTGGAAAACAGTACGTTGGTAGCCTGTTTGGCGGCGGTGGGCACCGTGGTCAAAGGATGGAATGATTTTAAACAATACCGATTTAAAGTGACCATGAGTCGGTTTGCGTTTACCACCTATGCCAAAGCCTTGACCGAATTGAAAACCCATGTGCGGGGTATTCCCTTGGAGGATCTGGAACGATTTTTAATCAAGATGCAAACCTTGGATGATACCATTGTGGATTTCACCCCTCCGTTACCTAAACGATGTCTCCAAGATTACCATGGTCATTTTTTGTACCAACCCTTGGAAGCCCTATGCTATGTAGACGGATGCCCTCGTCCCTTGAGACCTAAAGACTATTGGATCCATAAAAAGCCGCTCCCTCCTAGTCCCACACTCTTAGAACCATGGCCGTCCAACGACGACGACGACGACGCAGAAAAAGGAAACAACGAGGAGGGGCTTTAATGCGTCGCAAACCCCGTTTGGTGGATAAAATTGCCCATGGTATGAGTATGTTTCTATCAGGGCCAGCGCCTGGGTTTGGACTGGCTTTAGGCAAATTAGGGGGTCAAGCCTTGAAAGGCATTACCGATAATGTACAACATGTCCGACGACAACGAGGTGGGGGTTGGTGGTCCGATTTCAAACGCAATACCCGTCAAGGCTATAAAGAGACGCAAGATCTCATCAAACAAGACAAAGTCCTTCAACGTCTATTGACGGGTCGACCATGGTGAGGAGGAGAAGACGACGCCGTCGTCGTCAACGAGGCGGTTTTTTAAATCTATTGGTGCCCGCCATGGTAGGATTGGGGAAAGCCGCGGCCTTGGAAACGGATAAACGTATAAAACGCACGATTCAAAAAGCCAATCAACGGTATCGTCGTCGTCATCGATAAAGGATGCAACGTCTTCGACGTCAATTCCCGTTTTTACGGTCCATGTTACAAGAAGCCAATGGTTCCAAACGTCAAGAGTTGTTACAACATGCCAATGCCGATCAAATCAATGCTGTGAGTGAACTGGTGTTGAACTTTTTAAAAAACAAGATTCCCGTCACCCCACCCATGCTGGCTAAACTTCAACCCTATAAAAAGGTACTACGTGATTTGGGACGTCGTCGACATTCCGTCAAAAAACGTCGTCAGTGGTTAGTCCAACAAAAAGGACAAGGGTTGTTTCAAGGACTTCACGAGGTGCTATGTCAATGTCTTCGTTAACCCTCCCTACGTGGATGACTCTATTACAAGAGGCCAATCGGGCCACCGACCAGTGGAAAGACGAGTGTCATTATTGGAAGCATAAATATCACCTGTTGTATCGAGAGTACCAACACATCTTGAGGGCCCGTCTTTGTAAGAGTTGCCGTGACCAGGAAGACGGGGAACTTTGCCCCGACTGTAGTCAACGAACATGGACGAAGTCTACATGATTCCCCAAAAGGACTTGGAACAACTCATTCAATATTACAAAGGAGAACTCACCGAAAATGCCTTGTTGAACAAAGCCGCCACGCTCGCCGCCCAAAAACATGTGTTATTAGCCAATCCCCAATTACCTCCCGCCCTAGTGAATGCTCAAACCAAACCGTTGAGTCAAGAATTAATCAAGTTAACCAAACGCATTCGCCAATTTCCTGGCGGGGTAGGGGTTGGTGCCCCGGGTGCCCCGGGTGGTCCGCCAGGTGAAGAAGAAGAAGAAGCCGGGGATTTGGTGACGGGACCTGTGGAACAATGGTTGAAGCGCATGATAAAAGGAGGTCCGTCGGCTCCCAATCCCACCATTACCCCTGCTACCAGGGAAGGCGCGAGAGAACCGAGACCTTCTACCAGTCGAGGAGAAGAGAGACCTTCCACCAGTCGAGGGGATATCCGATCGCGTTTAGAAGCCGTGCGAGAACGACGCAAGGCCTGGGAAAAGCATTTAACCGAAAGTGGTGCCGCGAAAGGCAAAGGCAAAGGCAAAGGCAAAGGCAAAGGCAAAGGAGTCTCCCGGGAAGTGCAACGATTGAAACCCTTACCCGGTTGGGAAGATTGGACCAAAACCAAACAACCCCGACGGAGACGTTTGCAGTACGACAGTGAATAAACATGCCCGCTAAGAGGAGGAGAAGGGGTATCAAACGCCCCCAACGAGGAGGGGCCTTGGATGTCCAAAAATGGATTGCGAAAACGGGGAAGGAATTTCATTGGCCCGGTTATCAGTACATGGGACCTGGCACCCATTTGGCTAAACGTCTGAAACGTGGGGATCCCGGGATCAATCGCTTGGACCAGATTGCTAAGCAACACGACATTGATTACAGCCGTGCTAAGAATTTGCAAGATAAATGGAAAGCCGATACCAAGATGATCCAAGCCATTGATCGATTACCCGGCAAGAAAAACAAGACCGAACGGGTGGTCAAGAAAATCATGCAAGCCAAGAAACGTTTGAAATTGTAATCATTTAATAACATAATCATCACATGTTGAGTAAAAATAAAAGCAAATGAAAATGTCACATTGTTATTCTGCAGTTCGGTAGTCTCAAGCAGGATTGGCGAGACAAAACCCATTGTGGTGTAGACACTCCTGATAAAAAAAAAATAAAAAACAATGTCACTTTTGTCATTTTGATTGATGAGTTGTCACAAATACGAATGTTATGCCATGACACGGATGTTCTTCCAAAATACTGAGACGATTCTGCCAAAAATACAAAAGACGAGGAGGGGTTAACTGACAAAGTCATCCAAATCAAATTCCTCCTCCATCATGTCATTTACAAAGTCAAACAAAGACTCGTCCGATGACAAGTCATCGAGTAAATTGTCTAAAAATCCTTTCCCATCGTCCCACATGTCACAAGAAGATTCGTCACCTACGGAATGATCCAGGGGATGAACGACCCCCGAATCCATGTTCATGAGGGTACTAGATTGATCCATGGCATCCTCAGGGCTGGGCGACAGGGTATGGCAAAAGTCCGACATAAAATCCTCCACCGTGACCGTTAATTTGAGGGGCCCTAAGGCTTGGCGTTTCTCCTCCGTTCTCTTTTGAACCATGGCCCTTGTGAGGGCAGCGGCCTCACGCTTTCTCGCGTTGTATTGTTGCTGCCACTGCCGACCTGCTTTCGAACGGTAGTATTCTCTTTTATAGGCCCGGAGTCGTTCTACATTCAGGGCATAGTACTGTTTCTGGTAGGCTGCTATTCGATCGCGGTGTCTGGCCCGGTACCTATTACTCTCAGCCCGTCGCTGCGCCCGTCGTCGGGCTTCTTTGGCACGGAGCTTGGCCACTTGCTGGTACACGTCGTCCTCAACGCTTACCGGGGGGTTACCTTTTGCCTTTCTGGCCTTGCGCCTGGCTCTGCTAGCCTTTTGCTGCGCCCGTCGTCGCTCTTGTTTCGCCCTGAGCTCTGCTAATTCTGCCAGGATGTCATCGTCGTTTGAGTCGCTGTCGTTAAGGTCATTGTCGTTTGAGTCGCTGTCGTTAAGGTCATTGTCGTCGTTAAGGTCATCGTCGTTGTTTTCTTGGTAATTCACCGGGGGTCTGCGACGGTGACTGCGGCGGACCTCTCTTTCGGGAGACCTCGGGCGAGGGGGGCGGTGCTGGTGGGGATCTCCGGGGCCACCCATGAGGCGCTGGTGGGGGTGTCCGGGGCCTCTTGAACTGGTGGTGCCAGTTGGTCCAGCAGAAGTCGAGGCCCCGGATGTACCACGCGGTGGTGATTTGCGGGTAACAGCCCGGGTTCCAGTGCTGTTCAATGTACGTGTGGCGTGCTGCTTGGGCTGCTTGGGCGAGCAGCCTCCTTTTCCTCCTTTCTTCCAACAGCGCTTCCCCAAACTCTCGGATGTCTCCGTCCTCGAGCCTCCACTCCTTAACCTCATTTAAAATTTCTTCGACTTCAAACTTCTCGAACTTGTTCAACAGGTCGTCTACACTAGAGTCCATTTTGAGATGACTGACCTCGAGGGGCGATCTGTTTTATAGTCTCTCATTCGTTCCCGTGATGCACCAGGGGTCCTAACTAGAGAGGGGGGAGGGGGGTCCCCCCACCCCGTCCCTCCCCTCCCTAGGGCACCCCCTCTCTAGTGGGGCACCCTGTTTAGTGATTGGCTCCCCTAGGCATCCCGTGCTCTGTTTGGTCATCCTCACCTAGAGAAACCACAATACTTTGCGTGGAACCCCCCTTAGAGAGACCACAATACTTTGCGTGGAACCCCCCCTTAGAGAGACCACAATACTTTGCGTGGATCTCTATAAAAACAGAGCCCCGATCTCCAGTGAGTTCATCTGATCATGTCCTCACAAGACAATGTAGCGGGGCCAAGCGGCCTCGCTAGACTCGGTTTGAACATCTCTGATTCAGAAGACGACACCAATTCCTGTATGGGAGCTTTGATTTCTACCGAAGAGATGCCGGACAGTGACGACGACATTTGTCAAGAGGCCTTGAACCAATGGGAACAAAGCGGGGGTGGATTGGATCCCTCTGCGCAAGTTACCTTCGACTTTGAACTCGAACCTTTTGTGAATCGGAAGAGTGATCGCATGGGGGTACAAGAACGTCATTTCAAGACCCAGTTACATCAAAGGGGGAACTTGATGCCAGGTCAAAATATAACCCAAGCTCTGCAAGATGGATTACGTCGAGCCGTCGATCAAGTGTTAACCACCACCCCCGACCTCCACGATCAAGATCGCCTCTACTTTACCATAGCATCCGATCGCTTGCACAATAATTTTCAGGGGTGGGGATTACGTGCAGGTGAATGGCGTCGAGACACAGAACGGGTGGAAGCGCTGTTCCAACGTTTAGCCCAAGCCCTCAACAGCAACGAACAATTTGAAATGGATGATTCCTTTCAAGTCTCCATCACTCAAGTTCATCATGCGCCTCAAGGTACCGGCAGACCCCGTCGTGGGAAACCAGGGCATCCTACCATGGCCATGTTAACGGCCAACAAAAAATCGGTCATCCGCATCCAAAATGATGATGAGCTCTGTTGTGCCAGAGCCCTCGTGGTCGCCAAAGCTCGCGTGGACCAGCACCCGAAATGGTCATCCATTCGACAGGGAAGTCAAATCCAGCGAACCCTAGCTCTGGACCTCCAGAATGAAGCCAAGGTACCCTTGGGTCCTTGCAGCTATGACGCCTTAACGGCTTTCAGCAAGGCCCCCTCCCTCACCGGTTACCAGATCATCCTGGTGGATGCACAGCGATCGTTCCACATCACCACGTTTGGACCCCTTTCTGACAAACAACTGATCCTGTTGCACAACCAAGACCATTATGATGTCATCACCAAATTGCCGGGATTTTTCGGGTCCAGTTATGTGTGTGCGGATTGTTGGAAACCCTACAACACCGAGGGACGTCATCGATGCACCAAGACCAAGTTGTGTGGAGCCTGTCGACAGAAAGATTGCCCAGACTTTCAATATGCTTACCCCCGACACCTGAAAGCCACTCAACGTTGCAAGTCGTGTCATCGGGACTTTTTTGGACCCGCGTGTTTCGAAGCCCATTCCAGCAAGACCCATGCAGGCAAACCCGTCACGGGCCTCCAGACCTCCGTGTGCTCTCAACGACACCGATGCCGTTACTGTTATCAACAAAATGTAGGCTTGTCCCGCATTCAACGTCACCTTTGTTGGCACGTGGATTGCCCGTCTTGTCATCAGTACGTCGACGCTGACAAACACCGTTGTTTTATACAAAGAGCCCCCAAACCTCAAGACGAAAAGAAGAGAAAGAGGACCCGTCAAAAAGGTCCTGGCGCCAAACGAGGTGCCGCCGCCGCGGAACCCCCTGCCTCCTCCGAGGACGAGGACGAGGAAGACCTGCCTCCCTTACACGTCTTCTTTGATATCGAAGCCATGCAACCCCACGGAAAACACATTGCCAATCTCGTCGTGGCCGAAACCGAAGACAACGATGAACCCAAACCTTTCCCAGGTCCCACCTGTATCCGTGACTTTCTGGAATGGCTGGATGCCTTGACTCTTCACGATACCCGTCAAGTCAACGTCATCGCTCATAATTTTCAAGGGTACGATGGGTACTTTATCATCCAAGAATACTATGGGGAGAACCGCATCGTCCAACAACTCCGCAACGGATGTAAACTCTTAGAGATCAAACATGACCGCATCCGCTTCATTGATTCCATGAGTTTCTTCCAGATGCCCCTCTCCGCGTTTCCCAAAACCTTTGGCTTGACAGAACTCTGCAAAGGCTATTTCCCCCACAAGTTCAACATACCCGGTGATAAGCATCAAAACTACGTGGGCATCCTCCCCTCACGCGATTACTACATGCCTGAGAGCATGACACTCGAAGGAAGACAAGCCTTTGAAACCTGGCATCAACAACAACGCGACCAGGGGGTGGTGTTTCATTTTCAACAAGAGTTATTGGCCTATTGCAGTTCCGATGTACGACTCCTCAAACAAGGATGTCTGACTTTCAAACGCATGTTTGAAGACTTAACAGGCTTCAATCCCTTCGATCACGTCACCATTGCCTCCGCTTGTAATCGAGATTTACGTATGAACCGGATGATCCCCAACAGTATTGCCAGCGAACCCGCCGGTCCTAACGGGTGGAGAACTAACAACATCAACCAGTCCCTCCCAGCCCTTCACTGGTTAACCTGGTGCGATCACCAACTACGTCAACGCGCCCTCCAAGATCTTACCCCCGACGATCTACTGGCCAGTGCCAATCCAAAGCCTCAGTACATCCAACATGTCCGAAATGAAGGCGAGTATAAGATCCCCGGGACCAACATCCATGTGGATGGTTATTGCCCCGACACCCACACCGTCTACGAATTTCAAGGCTGTTTCACCCACGGATGCCCTACCTGTTATCCCCATCGCTACGAACAACATCCCCGCAACTATGATCGAACCATGCAGGACCTCTATGACGTCACCCAAAACAAAGTCCAAAAGCTTACCGACCAAGGGTACAACGTCATTCAAATGTGGGGATGTCAATGGGACCACCTCCGAGACACCCACCCAGAGATCGACTCCTTCGTCCGGGAACTCAACTTTATCCAACCTCTTGAACCTCGAGAGGCTTTCTGTGGAGGTCGTACCAATGCCATCAAACTCTACCATCAGATCACCCCTGGCCAAAAAATTCACTACATCGATGTCACCTCCTTGTACCCGTGGGTCAACAAGAAGTCCACCTACCCCAAAGGGCATCCGAAAATCATCTTCACTCCGGGTCACACGGACATACACCAGTACTTTGGGCTCATTCAATGCAAAGTCCTGCCTCCCCGTCAATTGTACCATCCCGTGCTGCCTTACCGTCATGACAACAAACTGCTCTTTCCCCTCTGTGCCCGTTGTGTGGAAGAAGAAATGGACAAACCTCTTTTGGACAGATCTTATCATTGCCCTCACACCGACGAACAACGAGCCCTCACCAGTACCTGGTGCACCCCAGAGTTGTATAAAGCCGTGGAGTTCGGGTACCAAGTCCAATACATCTACGAAGCTTGGCATTTTGAAGAGACCTGTGAGGGCCTCTTCGCCGATTATGTTAACACCTGGTTGAAAATCAAACAAGAAGCTAGTGGGTGGCCTAAGGATGTCACGACAGAAGAAGAAAAGCAACGTTACATCGAACAATACTTCCTGCATGAAGGCATCCAGTTAGAATACAACAACATCAAGAAGAACCCGGGCCTGCGTACCCTAGCTAAGCTCATGCTCAACTCCATGTGGGGTAAGTTTGGACAACGCCTCAACAAAACCCAAATTCAAGCCTTCGATGACCCTCATGCCTTCCACTGTTTCTTGGATAGCGATGCGTTAGACGTACGTCACGTGTCCGTCGTCACCGACCAAATGGTGGAGGTACACTACCAGAACCAAAAAGAGGACATCCGCGTCTCACCCAACCTCAACATTTTTGTGGCCTGCTTCACTACCTGCCACGCCCGCCTTAAATTGTATGACACCCTGCAAGCCTTAGGGGAAAGAGTCCTCTACTTTGACACCGACTCCGTCATCTACCTGGAGGAAACACCCACTCAATTCAAACCTGTCTTGGGTTCCTATCTAGGGGACTTCGCCTCCGAATTAGCTAAGGATGAATACATTCAAGAATTTGTCAGTGGAGGACCCAAGAACTATGGGTATACTACGAATAAAGGAAACGTGGAATGCAAGGTCAGAGGCTTCCGACTCAACAGCGAAGGACACACCCAGTTGAATTTTGACATCATGCGTCAGAACGTCAAGGACGAAATCCAGAAACCCCTTCCAAAACCAAGGGAAATACAGGTTATCAACTCCCACCAAATTGTTCGCAATCCAGCCAATTACACCTTGCTGACTGAACCCAAACATAAATGGTACAAGTTAGTCTATGACAAACGAGTCATTGATCACAACACCTTCAAGACCTACCCCTATGGCTACCAGTGAAACCCCCAACAAGATCGTCGATTGTGATGTGGAACCCTCATATCAAATAGGAACACAAACCACAGTTATTGTAAAACAAAGCAATCAAAATGTGATTTAGGAACACAAAGGAAAACCACAGTTATTGTAAAACAAATCAATAAAAAATGTAATTTATTCATTTTGTGTACTTTTCAAGGACCACCCACGTTCCCACAATTGGACTTTGGACTTTGCGCCCGCGTTTTCTCTGCGGTTTTTACTTCCTCTTGAGCCCACGATCCCTTTTTCACACTGGTCAGCGGTTTCCCATTCTAAATCACGTGACTTCCGGTTCCCATGAGCCCACGATCCTTTTTTCCCACTGGTCAGCGGTTTCCCATTCTAAATCACGTGACTTCCGGTTCCCATGAGCCCACGATCCTTTTTTTCCACTGGTCAGCGGTTTCCCATTCCAAATCACATAACTTCCGGTTCCAGGCACTTCCGGTTCCTGTGACGTCATTGATTTGCTCTCGACCAATCAGAAGCCAGTATTTTGGCCAAACGAGCCCCCCTTACTACTTCCGTGAGAAATTGGGCTTTATGACGGAATTTTGGAGTTTGGAAAAACGCATTTTAGTTTGGAAGGCGTTAAGTCTTTGATTTCCTAGATCACTGGTTTGATGTTTTTAAAAATGGCGCTGAGCCAGAAGTGAAACGAGTTTATCAGAATGCTGATGCAGTCGTGGATATACCTGGAACGTTTTTCTGGGAGGAATACTGGAAGCTTTTCCAGACTGTAAAGTGATTCTGAGCGAACGAGACGAGGATTCATGGGTTAAAAGCATAGGAAACCATCTTGAAATATCACAGGCTTTAAAATCTCGCACGGCGGCTATATTATCTCCAACGGCTAGAAAAACGTATTACGTTGTGGATTCTTACTTCGACGCTTTGCTTGGCTCTCTTAACACCAAGTCCACTTATGTTTTCAGAAAGCGATATCGTATCCACAACCACCGTGTAAAGTCCATTGTTTCCCGTGACAAGCTGCTGGTGTACAATGCACAACAAGGTTGGAAACCGCTCTGTGATTTCTTGGGGTGCGAAGTTCCAGCAGTTGCCTTCCCACATGAAAATATCCGGAATGGTGAAATATCGAAAATGTCCATGTCAGCGACAAGAACTGGCCGCCAGATCAAATGTGAAATACAGAAAAATGTTTTGGTAGCCATTTCTGTTGTAGTGGTTATTGTAGCTGCATTTTTGGCCATCTATTCAATTATTTGTGAAATGTTATAACAAAAGCTTAAAATTGCCTTACACACCTGACACTGGAAACGAAACTTTTCTCACAATTTTGGTCAATTTTCTTAATGAAAATGAAAACAACTAAGTAACGTAATAGTAATATAGCTATGGGTCAGTTGTTGACAATCAACAACCTGTTTACTTAGAAGAAAAGGTGAAGTGGAGCGGAACTTTGTGTCGTAAATAAAGTTTGAGCATTTAAATTTCTTGTGTCCTGCCTGATGGAGTGGAACGACCAGCCCCAGGCGACCACTCGTGAAGACCCATGTATCCATCCATAAAATAGGAGTAGCTTTTCCTTTTAGATATGCTAAGAGGTGTGTACATAATATAGGTACGACTTCCTCCCGGCTCCCCCTTATGCCAACCTTATGCACAATAAATTTCGCGATTTTGACAAGCCAATATTTCGCGAGGCTTCATTGAAAACTTTAATTGTAAGTGTCCTGCCTAGTGGAGTGGAATCAGTACCCTGCTCAAATGCCAACATATCTATAAAATCGGAGTAAAGGCGGATAAAGCACCCTAAAAACTGCCCACCAAATTTCTTTACAATGGCCACAACCCGAAGAACTTTGATCTTTTTTAGAACGAAATTTATGATAACTACTGAGTTGAGACGCATAACAACTGACGTCAGCTAGTTGGAAGAGGACAACAGAAACGTTTAAGGGTAGAGTAAAAAGACACCAAATAATCAACATCCTGCCAACTAATATATTTGAGGGCTGCTTTTCAATTAAAGACAACTGATCCAACCTCTACTTCAGTCAGTGAAGGCTTAGCATAGTTAATGGCGAATGCAGCTATGCGTTTCATGCCCAGGCCTAGGAGTGTAGATAGGTTTGTCATTCGGATCGGGGAGCGAGGATAAGCATAGGCACGACCGGGGTAGGTTTTCAGCCCGCCCCTTATCGAGAAATTTGGGACTGCATGAAAGGCTATTATTTTGTGCGGTGGACAAACACTGACCTTACTAATCAAAAATGCGTCACTGGCTTTTCGCGAGATTTATAGTTTTCTTTTTAACAACAGTATTATTTTTTCATTCCCTTTGAAGGGGGGGGGGAGCAAGACGGGCACCTCTGCCACAGGATGTTAGAGAAAGTAGTTCTCTGGGGATTTCAAAAAGAAGGCGAAAGCTCACTTTTCTTTTTTCCTGGCGTCTCCAATCGATGGAAATCGATGATCGGTAAGGCAATCGATCAATCGATAAAATTAGCTAATTGATATCGATTGGTATCGGCCAATCGATGGCCAATCGATAGTCACATGAAACTCCTTGATCGATTGTCATCGATTGGCAAAACAAGTAGCTACCAGTTACTCCTGGAGTTCCTTAACGCGAAGAATAAGTACCGCGTGGTACGCGCACTCGAATTTAATACCGAGAAAGTCTGAGTCGCAAGACATTGAACTGTCCATAAGCGGCATCGTTTAAGGCTACCACCATTGCCGTTTTGAAGTGAATACTGACGAGCTTTTTAGTTTCAAAACGAGTTCCCAATCTTTAAACTCTCAGTTCATTATAGCTTCAACTCGTTGAATTTGTCTAATGTGGCTGGACAATGTATCCGGAAGGTGAATTCAAAACGGCGTTACAGTCCAGGGGAAAAGGAAAATTTACCGTCGTGTGTTCACGTTCTACACAAAAATTTTAATTTGGTCATTTCACGTTATAGTTGTGCACGGAATGACAAAGAAATGTACCAACAGGTATAACGCACGTGCAGAGTCATTGTTTTGTTATTTAGAGCTTACTTTTGAGACGTTCTCGTTAGCTGTCTCTGTCGTGTTTGCTTCAGATCTATAAAGCGACAGAATAAAGAGAAAAATAGGTCTTATTCTCCTGTTAACGTTCCGAGGAATGAAATAAAATTTGTTGACAATCTGTACGTGGAAAGATGTGATATGTAGTGCCTTTTCCGTCGGCTTGTAGACTGTGAAACGGGAAAAAGTTCGCAACCAATCGATACCAATCGATATCAATTAAGCTATCGATTGCTATTGGAAATCGATGGCAATCGATAAAAGGTCAGAAAGATCTGCTTCATCGATTGGTCATCGATTGTCAATATCAATCGATTGATTGATATCGATTGATATTGATTGATATCGATTGTCATCGATTATCGATTTCATCGATTGGAGACGCCGGGCTTTTTTAGGCTCCCACACGGCAGTCATGTAAATCAGTTGATTTTTGTAGCGTATAATATTAGGGTATTTTTATAATAGTTTTTTAGCATATTTGTACTGATGATTTCCCATGTATAAATAAATAAATAAATAAATAAATAGTGTGGATGTGTAAAAAATGAATGAGTGAATGAATGAATAAATGAATGAATGAATGAATGAATGAATGAATGAATGAATGAACGAACGAACGAACGAACGAACGAACGAACGAATGAATGAATGAATGAATGAATGAATGAATGAATGAATGAATGAATGAATGAATAGATTGCCCCTGGCAAGCGCCCCCCTGACGGGCAGAAGGCAAGTGCTTGTCAGGAATTCATTTTGCGCTTGACAGGTCATAGCCTCCCACGCAGTCGTTTTTAGGGGAGTCGTATTACCAAACATCGCAAAGAGCACGCTATCGTGAATGCGAAGGGAAATCATGAAGATTATTTGTGCAGGAATTAATAAAACTGGCACTAAATCAATCACCAAAGCTTTGCGTCATCTTGGATTCACGGTCTTTGACTGGGAAGAGCAAATCTTTGATTTCCTAGATCACTGGTTTGAAGTTTTCAGAAATGGTAGTGAGCCAGATGTTAAACGAGTTTATAAGAATGCTGATGCAGTCGTGGATGTGCCCGGAACCTTTTTCTGGGAGGAAATACTGGACGCTTTTCCTGACTGTAAAGTGATACTGAGCGAACGAGACGAGGATTCATGGGTCAAAAGCATAGTAAATCAACGCGAAATCGGACAGGCTGTGAGATCCCGGATGAGTCACCGCACTGCGGCTATATTATCTCCAACGATGAGGAAGGTCCACTATATTGTGGATTGCTACTTTGACGCTTTGCTTGGCTCTCGTAACACCAAGTCCACTTATGTTTTCAGAAAGCGATATCGTATCCACAACCACCGTGTAAAGTCCATTGTTTCCCGTGACAAGCTGCTGGTGTACAATGTACAACAAGGATGGAAACCGCTCTGTGATTTCTTGGGGTGCGAAGTTCCAGCAGTTGCCTTCCCACACGAAAACATCAAAGGTGAAATATCGAAAATGTCCATGTCAGCGACAAGAATTGGGCGCCACATCAAATGTGAAATACATAAAAATCTTTTGGTAGCCATTTCTTTTGTCGTGGTTGTTGTAGCTGCATCTTTGGCCATCTATTGTTATTTGTGATTATGACTAACGTTGCCTTTCAGAACTGACAGTGGAAATTTGTTCTCACAATTTTAGTAATGAAAATAAAAAACAACTGAGTAACGCAATAGTGATATAGGGAACTTAGTTAAATATTAGAAATGGCAAAAGTGGAGCGGTACTTTGTTTCGTGAATAAATAAAGTTTGAACATTTTAATTTCTTGTGTCTTGCCTGATGGAGTGGAACGAGCAGCCCCAGGTGACCACCCACACAAAGAACTCACAAGTATTGAAGACCCATGTAGCTAACAAAAAATAGGAGTAGCGTTTCCCTTGAGATAGGCTAAGGAGGTGTGCCTGACATAATACAGGTACGAGTTCCTCCCGTTTCCCTCCCTCTTATGGCTCTGCATATATTCGTGTGCTGATGTATATATGCTGTACTGTTAGCGACGCTTAAGTCCTGCCTAGTGGAGTTGAACGAGTATCCTGCTCAAATGCCCATATATCAATAAAATCGGAGTAAAGCGGGGTGACTGCACCCTACAAACTGTCCACCCGATTAATTCCTGATAATGGCCACAGGCCGCCCGAAGATCTTTGACAATGTTATAGCGCAATTTATGATTATTACTGAGTTCAGGCGCGTACGAAATGACGTCAGCTATTTGGAAGAAGAAAACAATGACGTTAGTTGTGTGAGAGGACACCAAATAATCAACAGTCTTCTAATTAATGTACTTGAGGGCTGCTTTTAAATTAAAGGAACTGATCCAACCCAGGAGAATACATACCGTTGTTCTATGCAATGTATTCTTGGATGTTCTGGTGAGCTCAACGCTCTCATTCGTTTCGTCCTGGCAGGAGTGCAGACAGGTTTTCTCATCCGGAGCGGGTAGGTGGGGGATGAGCATAAGTAGGCGCCAGACTTTCACTTTATACTCGACCGGTAAACTTTCTCGCAAAAGACTAAAAAGCCTCCATTATTATTTGCAGGGTGGTCAATCACTGACCTTGCAAATCCAAAATGCGTCACTAGTTTTGCGCGAGAGATAGCTGGCTTTCTTTATAACATAACAAGAAATTCTGAAGAATTTACAGGAGGCCGATAGTCTCTCCCCCCGCCTCCCCTTTTCCTAAAGAAAACAAAAACTTAGTAGTTCTTGGTTTCTGGTGACCTGTTATGGCCAATTTGCATTTCCGGTATGTAAGGAATTAAGTAATCACTAGCCTGTGTAAACGCTGACCCTCACCAAACCAAATGTCCTCAAAAACAGCGACACAAACATTTAATCGCTTACCTTTACTTAACTTCTATACGCAGCAATACTCAAAACAACGGAATTAGACTCCTCTCTAGCATCAATTTTTTCGTAACCCCACCACCACTACTTGAGAAACAGAAGTAAAACAGATTTTTAACATTGGCTTTCGGTGACCTGCTTGTCACAATTAGCCCTTCGTGTACTAAGACGATCTGTCACCGTATTCCCTTTAAAAACATGATTTAACACTTGTGCGGCAATTGTAATGTAGTTCGTCAATAAATTCCCTAAAGTTTTCTGCGATCATAGATGGAAAATTTATAACAGCAATACCATTCTCGTTCAGTAAGCCTCATGTGCAGTTGTATCTGTTGGCCGCGCGACACCAAGAGGACTGAGTTCCAGTGACGGACGACGACGAGAGACGACGACGAACGACGAACGACGAACGACGAGCCGCTCTGTTATTTCTTGGGGTGTGAAAGTCCATAACTAACGTGTGAAGTCCATTCTTTCCCGTGACAACCTATTGGTGTACAATGTACAGCAAGGCTGGAAACCGATCTGCAATTTTTTGGGGTGCGAGGTTCCATCAGTTGCCTTCCCACACGAAAATATCAAAGGTGAAATATCCAAAATGGCCATGTCAGCGACAAGGATTGGCCGTCACGTCATATGTGAAATACAGAAAAATCTTTTGGCAGCCATTTCTGTTATCGTTGTTATTATAGCTGCATTTTTGGCCATCTATTCCTATTTGTGATTACATTACGGAGGTTGCCTTGCCAGAACTGACACTGGAAGCGAAATTTGTTCTCACAGTTTTGGTAATGAAACTAAAATCAACTGAGTAAGGCAATCGTGATATAGGGTTGTATCGGGTATGTATAGCATATGCTGTACTGTCAGCGACGCTTAAGTCCTGCCTAGTGGAGTGGAACGAGTATCCTGCTCAAACGCCCATGTTTCAATAAAATCGGAGTAAAGCGGGGTAACTGCACCCTACAAACTGTCCACCCGATTAATTCCTGATAATGGCCACAGCCAGCCCGAAGATCTTTGACGATGTTATAGCGCAATTTATGATTATTACTGAGTTCAGGCGCGTACGAAATGACGTCAGCTATTTGGAAGAAGAAAACAATGACGTTAGTAGTGTGAGAGGACACCAAATAATCAACAGTCTTCTAATTAAACGCTATTCAGAACAGGCTTTTTTTGGTCTTGTGGCCCCCCACCTCTTAACTCCGAGAATATTAATTAAAAGCTATGACAACGAAACTTAAAGGAGAGATCCATTGAGGCCTGCAACCTCTGCTGATGACGTCATATAACCTGCGATCAGGCTCTATTTTCGTTTCGCTCGGTGAAACTTTCAGGTGGGAAGGGCAAAACGACGTCATAAGACGTCACAATAACGTTTTGTTTTCAATCGGCGGTCATCTTGGCTCCATCATCTTGGATTTCTTAAACTTTCCAAAAACCTTCAAAAACCGCCAAAATTGATCAAAAAGTGATCAAAATCAATAAACTAACATGGAAATGATCTAAAAATGTAAAATTTGCTTCAAAAAAGGAATGATTTTTTACTAAAAGAGGGAAATTCAAAATTCTGGAAAACCGCTTGTCAAACAGTGGTTGCCATGGTAACGTCAAACTTAATAAACAAGGACTTGCTACACCAAATTGTTCCCAGATAAATTTTAGAAAAAGACACCAAGTTTGGTGGCTTTAGCTTGCTTGTTAAATAGGTTATAAACGTCCAAAGTCCGTGTGCGCAGAATCCGCGCCCCCCCCCCCCCGGTCGGAATAGGGATAAGTGTACTTAAGGGCTGTTACTGCTGGTTTGCATGACGGTGACGTCATAAAATTCTAAAACCAAAACTCGCTAGGTCTGCTAAGTTTTTATCCTCAACAGGTGTAAGATGACATAAAAATTTATCTTTTTATAAGTTTTCAGCTCGGCAGCGTCCTTCGTTTTTAAACTAGAGCATTTTGAATTTTCGAGTTATCCGCCGTACGTGACATCGAGATGGCGCCGTGACAAAGCTGTCTTGTTTGAAAAAAAAGAAACTCTGCTTAGGATTTTTAGCGGTTTGAACATTTCAAGTATTAGGTGAGGTGTTTACGTGGAAGTATGTTAGCTCACGAGCGAAAAGTAATCGCTTTCATAGCAAAAGTGAATTCCAGGTGTTTTCTTTGATATCCGGCCGCCATATCGCTACACCAATATGGCGTCTGCATACTGAGCTCTATACATTTCTGTGGAACGTTTTGGCAAATAACTCAAGAACGCTGTACCACACAGACCTGAGACTTGGAGAAGTTGTTTATTTATTAATCTTTGATAACATTTGAAATTCTTGGCTTCTTTTATTAATTGGTTTCGAATTTATTTGTATGGCGTGACAGTGCAACCCGGCAATTCTGAAGGGAACTGATCCAACCCAGGAGAATGCATACCGTTGTTCTATAGAATATATTCTTGTATGCTCTGGTGAGCTCAACGCTGTCATTCGTTTCATCCCCTAGGAGTACAGACAGGTTTTCTCATCCGAAGGGGAGGGGGTGGAATAAGCATTAGTAGGCGCCAGACTTTCACTTTATACTCGACCGGGGTAAGCTTTGTCGGAAAATATGGGACTGAAAGCCTATATTATTTTGTAGGGCGGTCAATCACTGACCTAACAAATCCAAAACGTCACTGGTTTTGCGCGAGAGATAGTTGTTTTTTTTTGAACTAGCATAACTAATACCCCCTGATGCTTTGAGGGCAGAAGGCAAATGCGTGACAGGAATTCAGTTTGCGCTTGACAGGTCACGACACAAACAGATATCGGAAAGGGCATGCTATCGTAAATACGAAGAGAAGTCATGAAGGTTATTTGTGCAGGATTGTCAAAAACTGGCACTAAATCAATCACCAAAGCTTTGCGTCATCTTGGATTCACGGTCTTTGACTGGGAAGAGCAGTTTGACTTTGTGGATCACTGGGTCGATGTTTTTCAAAATGGCGTCAAGCCAGATGTACGTCGTGTCTACCAGAACGCTGATGCAGTCGTGGATATGCCCGGAACCTTTTTCTGGGAGGAAATACTGGAAGCTTTTCCTGAATGTAAAGTGATACTGAGCGAACGAGACGAGGATTCCTGGGTCAAAAGCATAGCAAACCAACTTGAAATGGTGCACGCTATGAGATCGCAGATGAGATACCGCACTAGGGCTATATTATCTCCAACGACGAGGAAGATGAACTATGTTGTGGATTCTTACTTCGAAGCTGTGCTTGGCTCTCGTAACACCAAGTCCACTTGTGTTTTGAGAAAGCGATACGGTATCCATAACCACCGTGTAAAGTCCATTGTCTCCCCTGACAAGCTGCTGTTGTACAATGTACAGCAAGGATGGAAACCGCTCTGTGATTTCTTGGGGTGCGAGGTCCCATCAGTTGTCTTCCCACATGAAAATGTCAAAGGCGAAATAGCTAAAGTGCCCTTGTCAGAGAGAAGATATGGCCGTCACATCAAATGTGAAATACAGAAAAATCTTTTGATAGCCATTTCTGTTATAGTGGTTGTTGTAGCTGCATCTTTGGCCATCTTTTGTTATTTGTGATTATAACAAAAGTCACCTTAATATTCTCATTTGTGATGATGAATAAAATCGCCTTACAGAACTTGTCAGAACTGATCGTGACACGGAAAGCGAAATTTGCTTCACAATTTTGGCAATTCTAATCACAACAACTGAGTAACGAAATAGTGATGGAGGGGTTAATTGTAGGTAGTTAACAACCTAGTTAGTTAGTAGAAATGGTAAAAGCGGAGCGGGACTTTATTTCGTGAATAAATATTTAAAGTTTGAACATTGTAATTTCGAGTGTCCTGCCATGCATACCTGATGAAGTGGAACAAGGAGCCCCAGGCCTCCTCCCGCAGAACCTCCTCCCGAAGAGGCTCGGTGGGGCATCCACTGTGGTCAAACGTCTGAGACAGTTTTTTTCGTTTTTATTGGTAAGATTTATTCACGTTGCAGTCGAAACATGAGCATGGATATAGAAAATAGTGGGTGAGTGTAAATATGTTTTCATTCCTCTCAAACAAACGAGTTTCTTTGCAATTTTAATGTTCCAAACCTGAACAAAATTACGTTTACAAATTGTGCCGACAAAACTTTTTAGTAAAGTTTGCAACAGTTTAGTAAATCTACAGGATACTGATTAAGTATCAAACTAATTTGCAGAACTTTTCTTTGTTTTCCCGTTTGACCGCGGTGAAGGTGGGGCGTTATTGGATTTCCGCTGCACGAAGTGAGTGCTTTTACGCCTGTACTCAATTTTTAAGCTGATTCCTTGCGTAAGAAAAACCCCTTTGAATCTGGCTGTGTTCCTTGGAGAGAGGCCCTAGGCGACAGCCCGCACAGAGTACTAACAAGTGTTGAGGACCCGCGTACCCATCAATAAAATCGGAGAAGCTTACCTTATTCATAATTAATTTAGCGATTTTTAGCAAGCCAATATCTCGCGAGGCTTAATTGAAAACGTCAACTGATTACAGGTGTCGTGCCTAGTGGAGTGGAATCAGTACCCCGCTCAAATGCCCATATATCAATAAAATCGGAGTAAAGCGGGGTAACAGCACCCTTCAAACGGCCCACCTGATTTCTTTATAATGGCCACAACCCGAAGAACTTTGGCAATGCTATAACGAAATTAATGATAACTACTGAGTTCAGGCGCATAACAACTGACGTCGGCTATTTGGAAGAAGGGAACAATGACGTTTAAGGGCAGAGTGAGAGGACACCAAATGCTAACTAGTGTACTTGAGGGCTGCTTTTCAAATCAGGCTTAGCATAGGAAATGGTGACCGCATCCTGTTGTTCCATAAAATGTATTCTTGGATGTTCTGGTGAGCTCAACTCAGCCATTCGTTTCATGCCCAGGAGTGTAGACACGTTTTCATATCTGGCAGGGGGGGGGGGGGGTGATCATAAGTAGTCGTCAGACGTCAGAATTACGCCGACCGGGGTGCGGTGTTCACCACGTCCTTTATCGGAAAAGTTGGGACTGAAAGCCTATTATTTTGGTCAATTACTGACCTTACAAATCCAAACTGCGTCACCGCTCTTTCACGAGATAGCTGGTTTTCTTAAGCGACATTAATATTTTTCATTCCGAGGGGGGGTGGGTGGGTGAAGGAGTTTTACCCTAGGATTGCCCCTGGCAAGTTAGCCACTAATGCCTTGCGGACAGAAGGCAAGTGCGTGACAGGAATATCCTATTTTAATTTGTGTTGGGCAGGTCGCGACACAAACAGACATATATAGAGTCTATATAGTAAGGGAAGAGCTCACCATCGTGAACACGAAGAGAAAACATGAAGGTTATTTGTGCAGGAATGCCAAAAACGGGTACTAAATCAATCACCAAAGCTTTGCGTCATCTTGGATTCACGGTCTTTGACTGGGAAGAGCAAATCTTTGATTTCCTAGATCACTGGTTTGATGTTTTTAAAAATGGCGCTGAGCCAGATGTGAAACGAGTTTATCAGGATGCTGATGCAGTCGTGGATACTCCTGGCAATTTTTTCTGGGAGGAAATACTGGAAGCTTTTCCTGACTGTAAAGTGATTCTGAGCGAACGAGACGAGGATTCATGGGTCAAAAGCTTGGTAAATCAACTTGAAATAGTACAGGCTATGAGATCTCGGATGAGATCCCGCACTGTGGCTTTATTATCTCCTACGATGAGGAAGTTGCACTATACTGTGGATTCTCACCTCGACGCTTTGCTTGGCTCTCGTAACACCAAGTCCACTTATGTTTTCAGAAAGCGTTGTCGTATGCACAACCACCGTGTAAAGTCCATTGTTTCCCGTGACAAGCTGCTGCTGTACAATGTGCAACAAGGATGGAAACCGCTCTGTGATTTCTTGGGGTGCAAGGTTCCATCAGTTGCCTTCCCACATGAAAATATCAATGGCGAAATGGGAAAAGTGTCCTTGTCAGAGAGAAGATATGGCCCTCACGTCAAATGTGAAATGCAGAAAAGTCTTTTGGTAGCCATTTCTGTTATAGTGGTTATTGTAGCTGCATTTTTGGCCATTTATTTGCCGTGATTATAACAAAAGTCACCTTAATATTCTCATTTGTGGTTATAACAAAAGTTGCCTTACAGAACTTGTCAGAGCTGACGTTGGAAGAGAAATTTGCTCTCACAATTTTGCCAATGATAATAAAAACAACTGAGTAACGCAATAGTGATAGAGGGGTCAATTGTTGACAATTACCAACCTAGTTAGTTAGTTAGTAGAAATGGTAAAAGTGGAGCGGTACTTTGTCTCGTGAATAAATAAAGTTTGAACATTTTAATTTCTTGTGTCTTGCCCAGGCGACCACCCGCACTGGGTACTCAAAAATATTGAAGACCCTCTACCTCTATCCTGACGTAACCAGTCGAACCAATCCGAACGAAAAATCAATCGAACTCAATCGAACTCCAATCGTTCGATTGTTTTCGATTGGCTCGGCAATCGAACATAATCGAACAGGAACTTTTCGGTGAGTTCGATTACCGAACTTGCGAGTTCGATTTCCGAACTTAATAGAACCAATCGAACTTAATCGATGCGATTAGTTAGATTTCGTTCCGTATTAAAACGACATAAATATCGAATTATAAAACAGACAGATTTCCCTCTTATAACTATGTGAGCCAGGTGTAAAAAGGACATAAACACTTTTCAATCAGTCAACTTAAACCTTTATTGTTTTATTGTTACTGAGCAAACTTAAACGGCACAGCAAACTAAACTGCCTTTATATACCTGGGATTATGTTGACCGATGATTGACCGGTGATTACTCTAGAAGAAGTTCCGTACGAGTTAAAGGAACTGTGTCACGGATTTAGGAAAAATTTAGACACAAACAGACATCACAAAGAGCACGCTATCGTGGAGACGAAGAGAATAAAACTGGCACTAAATCAACCACCAAAGCTTTGCGTCATCCTAGATCAGTCTTTGACTGGGAAGAGCAAATCTTGATTTCCTAGATCACTGGTTTGATTTTGCAATAAAAGTTAACGCGAGTAATGAAAGACGTTTCGACCATTCAACGGTCATTTTCAAGTTCGGTGTTAGAATAAAATTACATGTGTAACTATAGTAAAAGCGCTAAAAATATGTACATACAAACAGTAGACAATAAGAATAAAAGGCTAAAAGTGACTAAAAAATTACTTTGCGCAAATGGCATGCACAGCTGTAAGAGATATAATTAAAAGCGTATAAGGCGACGGGAATAAGAACAAAGTATCTAAAAATACCTAAAAATAATTAAACAAAAGCGTGACCCATTTTCGTCCCTGATCCCACAAATATGGTACAGCCTGATCCCTGATCCCTAAAAGAACTGCTGAACCCGATCCCATGGTCTGAGATCCCTGAGCCCAGGGTTGTGATCTCCGATCCCATCCTTCTGATCCCTGATTCCACATACCTCATTATGACCCTGTTTTTCTGGGAGGAAATACTGGAAGTATTTCCTGACTGTAAAGTGATTATGAGTGAACGAGACGAGGATTCTTGGGTCAAAAGTATGGTAAAAACAGCATGAAGCGCAAAATTAAGGCTGTGTTCCATTGGGATCAACCGTTTTTGGTTTGGTCTGGTTTGATCAACTTTTTCAACCAGCTCAGAACTTGGTTGAAATGGTTGAAAGCAGTGGGTACTATCCGCTAACATATTAGGAAGCATCAGTTTTCATGTTTTGCATCATTGTTTTTGTGCGTTAGCATGCCGTCACGGTGAAATTGTTTGCAAACAACGATGGCGCTCTATATTTTTAAACAACGATTTTCAGAACCTTGACTTGGGAGGGTTTCTCGCTTGATACAGCCACAGTCTGAGCAAAACACGTTGCTAAAAATTCCATTTCATCGACCGATTCACAATGTAGCAGAACCAATTCTTCTAACAGTTCTTGAAAGACAACCGCCGTACCAACAAGCTGGCGTTTCGCCATCTAGATCTTGCCAGCCTTGGCAGAGGAAGTTGAGGAAGTCTGGAAATGACTATGCCTAGTCACAACTGCGTGTCAACCAAAAACGGTCGAAAAAGTGTTCTATTCGGGAAACTTATTATTAATAACTGTTTCAACCAAATCCGGTTTTGGTTGAAACGGTTGATCCCAAAAGAACACGACCTAAGATTTTACTTGCGTTTTTAGAAGGCCACCTTTGTTTTCTTCTGCAATTAGCTTGAATAAGTTTTCGTCCGGTCTGTAATTAATTCTTGGGAAAAAAACTTGCCAGAGAAAATAGAAGTCGTTTGGCGACGCCAATTCCCCCCCCGGGCGCTTCCCGGAAACGCGCGAAACAACGTTTTCCGGTCAGGAGACCCCCTCAGGAGGTGCCGCCGAACGTTTGTGATCGTTTTTTCTCAGCCCTAAATCTCTCCAAGTCTCCATTTGCCGAGAAGACCCTGGGGATGAGATTGCTCTTCTTAGGCGTGACACTCGCGTGATGACATCTTCGCGTGACAAGATACCTGCGTGCGTAACAAACCAAGTCATTTGAGTCACTTTTCCAGATTTCGGGTTAAGTTGCACCATAGACAAGTTTGAAAATTTTTGTGAGATTTTTATCCGATCAAGTGACAGGCTTAGCAACGAGAAATGCGACCTCCTTTTTTAATTCAACAGTGGTGGCAAATGAAACTTGAAAAGCGCTGTCGTCCTCTGATTGGCCATCGTTGCACGTGTAGCACACATGAGAATCTTTGCATATTATTAAGCAAAAAACGTCACAAAGAAGGGTGCGACCGACTTTTTCCAATGCGAAATATTTTGTCAAAACAAGCCAAACTTCAAAGGAACCGACGTCCTGCCCAGGGGCAGGACGACACGCCTGTCCGGCGAATTCCAACGCACCAAGCAATCCGGATAACATTATATAATATGCTGAATTCTACGCGCAGTTTTATTGGTCCGTAACTATGATCTATTAGAGCACAGACGCATAGATGACGTCATCATTGGCAACTTTTGTCTCTTCATTATATAAAACAAATAGATTCCATGTTGCCGTGCGTCTGTTCAGTAATAGATCACAGATGGCGTCACAATGGGGTAAGAACATCAGTGACACACTCGCCTAACGGCTCTTGTGTCACTTTTTTGTTCTTACCACATTTTGAAACCATCTGTGATCTATTACTGAACAGACGCACGGCAGCATGGAATCTACGTGTTAAATACCATCCTGATTGCCATCCTAATAAACCATTGAGCTCCTGTTTGTGAGAAACAAATTTATTTTACAGGCAACAGCACCTGCTATTTGATTCCAATGACCGCGAAAACATTCAAAGTTTTACCCAAAACGTTGATAAACCTTTAAAAAAATAAATTATTTTACACATCTAAATTATTTCTAGAGGCGTTCGTACAACTAAGACTAAAGAGACAGCCGCGCCTTGAAAAAGCATTGTGAAAAAACTAGCAAAAAACTGCTGCATCATTACAATGAAGAACATACTAATGAGAAAAAAGAACCAGGCACGCCGTGTGAACACAGCTGTTACTGTTTTCGGTTCAATGATTACTTCAAATTGCAAAAATACAAATGTATGTATTTCATATTGTCTTGCAAATTTCAGCTCAGAAATTGGTTAGACAGCTTGCCAATTTCCACTTAACCCTTCATCTACTTTATTAATTTTATTACCCTTAAATTAATAATCATGAAACTTACAGTGAGCAGGAATACCAAAAACTGGCACTAAATCAATCACCAAAGCTTTACGACATCTTGGGTTCACGGTCTTTGACTGGGAAGAGCAAACCTTTGACTTTCTGGATCACTAATGTACTTGAGGGCTGCTTTCAAATGAAAGGCAACTGATCCAACCTCTGCTTCAGTCAGTGAAGGCTTAGCCGTGATTGGAAATGGAGACCACATTCTGATGTTCCATAAAATATATTGTTGGATGTTCTGGTGAGCTCAACTCAGCCATTCGTTTCATGCCCGAGAGTAAAGACAGGTTTTCATATCGGGGGGGGGGGGGGGGGTTGGGATTATCAGTAGGCGTCAGAGTTACGCCGACCGGAGTAAGTGTTCACCACGTCCTTTATCGGAAAATTTGGGACTGAGAGCCTATTATTTTGGTCAATTACTGACCTTACAAATCCAAACTGCGTCACCGGTTTTTCATTAATATGTTTCATTCCGGGGGGGGGGGGGGGGGGGTTAAGGAGTTTACCCTAGGATCGCCCCTGGCAAGTTAGCCCCTGATGCCTTTCGGGCAGAAGGCAAGTGCGTGACAGGAACTGAGATCCTGTTTAAATTTGTGTTTGACAGGTCACGACACAAACAGACATAGTATATAGTCTATATAGCAAGAGAAGAGCTCCCTATCGTGAACACGAAGAGAAAGCATGAAGGTTATTTGCGCAGGCATGCCAAAAACTGGCACTAAATCAATCACCAAAGCTTTGCGTCATCTTGGATTCACGGTCTTTGACTGGGAAGAGCAAATCTTTGATTTCCTAGACCACTGGTTTGATGTTTTCAAAAATGGCACTAAGCCAGATGTTAAAGGAGTTTATCAGGATGCTGATGCAGTCGTGGATATGCCTGGAACCGTTTTCTGGGAGGAAATACTGGAAGCTTTTCCTGACTGTAAAGTGATTCTGAGCGAACGAGACGAGGATTCGTGGGTCAAAAGCATGGTAATCCAACTTGAAATGGTGCAGGCTATGAGATCGCAGATGAGATCCCGCACTAAGGCTATATTATCTCCAACGATAAGGAAGTTCCGCTATATTGTGGATTCTCACCTCGACGCTTTGCTTGGCTCTCGTAACACCAAGTCCACGTATATTTTTAGAAAGCGATGTCGTATCCACAACCACCGTGTAAAGTCCATTGTTTCCCGTGACAAGCTGCTGTTGTACAATGTACAACAAGGATGGAAACCGCTCTGTAATTTCTTGGGGTTCGAGGTTCCATCAGTTGCCTTCCCACATGAAAATATCAAAGGTGAAATAATTAAACTGCACATGTCAGGGACAAGATATAGCCGCCACGTCAAATGTGAAATACAGAAAAATCTTTTGATAGCCATTTCTGTTGTAGTAGTTATTGTAGCTGCATTTTTGGCCATTTTTTGTTGTTTGTGATCTATAACAAAAGTCGCCTTACAGAATTTGTCAGAACTGACGTTGGAAGAGAAATTTGGTCTCACAATTTTGCCAATGTTAATAAAAACAACTGAGTAACGCAATAGTGATAGAGGGGTAAATTGTTGACTATTAACAGCCTACTTAGTCAGTAGACATGAGCGGCACTTTGTTTTGTGAATAAATAAAGTTTAAACTTGGTTTGAACATTTTAATTTTAAGTGTCCTGCCTGATGGAGTGGAACAAGCAGCCCCAGGCCACCAGGCGCACAGAGAACTCACAAGTATTGAAGACCCATGTAGCCATCAATAAAATAGGAGTAGCTTTTTCTTTTAGATATGCTAAGGAGGTGTGTACATAATACAGGTACGAGTTCCTCACGGTTCCCTCTAATGGCTCTGCATATATTCGTGACCTGATGTATGTTGTACTAAGCTACCTTATTCATAATTAATTTCGCGATTTTTACAAGCCAGTTTTTCGCGAGGCTTAATTGAAAGCTTCAGTAACAGGTGTCCTGTCAGTGAAGTGGAATCGGAGTAAAGCAGGGAAAAAGCACCCTTCAAACGGCCCAACCGATTTCTTTATAATGGCCACAACCAGAAGAACTTTGGCAATGTTATGACGAAATTTATGATAACTTCTGAGTTCAGGCGCATAACAACTGACGTCAGTTATTTGGAAGAAGGCAGCAATGAAGTTTAAGGGTAGAGTGAGAGTGAGAGGACACCAAATGCTAACTAATGTACTTGAGGGCTGCTTTCAAATGAAGGGAACTGATCCAACCTCTACTTCAGTCAGTGAAGGCTTAGCATGGGAAATGGAGACCATATTCCGGTGTTTTATGCAATGTATTCTTGGATGTTCTGGTGAGCTCAACTCAGTCAGCCATTCGTTTCATGCCCAGGAGTGTTGACAGGTTTTCATATCTGGCGGGGGGTGGGGGTGGGGTTGGTTCTGGTGGTGCTCATTAGTAGGCGTCAAGTTACACTTTAAGCCGCCGACCTGGGTAAGTGTTCATCACGTCCTTTATCGGAAAATTTGGGACTGAAAGCCTATTATTTTGGTCAATCGCTGACCTTACAAATCGAAACTGCGTCACCGGTTTTTCGCGCAATAACTGATTTTCTTTAGTAACATTAACATTTTCATTCCCGGAGGGGGAGGGGGGGGGGGTGAAGGAGTTTCACCCTAGGATCGCCCTGATGTCTTGCGGGCAGAAGGCAAGTGCGTGACAGGAATATCCTGGGGTCAATTTAATCAAACTTTTACACTTGTAATTTACAATTCGGACCATTGTATTTACAAGCGCAGACGAAAACGAGTTTAATAAACGTCGTTACAAGTCCAAGTTACAAGTGTCCGACTTGTAATTACAGGTGTAGCGCTACACGTGTAAAATATGGTTAGTATCAAAATTCAGCGGGTTTGTAATAAAACTTTTACAAGAGTCCGACTTGTATTTTTACAAGAGTCCAACTTGTAAATCACAAGTGCAAATTGCAATTCGCATGTCCTTTGTAAACATTGGGTATGTCTTGTAGAAAGCGTATTGTTGTGACAAAATATGTTTTCCTCTAGCAAAGAAGACCTCGACGATCTGCTGTATCGTATTGTTTTGTTTTATTGTATTGTATTGTATTGTATTGTATAAATCGGAGTAGCTGTTCCTTAGATAGGCTAATACAGGTACGAGTTCCTCCCTTATTCATGCTACATACTTAATTCCGCGATTTTGGTAAGCCAATATTTCGCGAGGCTTACTTGAAAACTTCAATTCCGGGTGTCCTGCCTGGTGGAGTGGAACGAGCATTCTCTCAAATGCCCATATATCAATAAAATCAGTGTAAAGCGGGGTAACAGCACCCTACAAACTGCCCTCCCGATATCTTTATAATGGCCACAACCCAAAGAATTTTGACAATGTTAACCCTCGGGAGTACAAGGAAGGGGGGGCACCCCCATAACGTTTTTCTCCAATTTTTCGAAGACGATTTTTCGTCAGTACCTGCCGTTTTCAGTAGCTGTAGACATATCCCTTATACACATTTTGACGAAGTTTGGTGAGAATCAGTTGCTATGGTTACGACAAATGAGTCATAACTAGCAGGTGGACACGCCATTTTTGGGTAAAAACTGTGTTTTTCACCTTTTTAGGTAAAAAAAAGCACGAATTGTACGCAAAAAGCAGCAAAATGTTTAATCGATATCAAATTTTACAAGAACAACATCAAAAATTTTCAATTTCTGCTGTGTTTTGATCATTTCTAATTTTTGTTAAAATCCAAGGTGATCCATATTGGAGACGTCACAGGCCCCCAGCAGCGCCGCAACCCATCGTATATACATCATCTTGTAGAACACATCAAAGGCTTTCTACAAACGCAAAATCTCTCTGAAATATTGAAACACAGCAAAAACCCAGGGGAGGAGTTCCATTAACCGCCCCCTCCTCCTTGTACCCGGTGGGGGTGTAACTTTGCTTGTGCGATCGAGGGTTAAGACGAAATTTATGATTACTACTGAGGTCAGGCGCATGACAACTGACGTCGGCTATTTGGAAGAAGACAACAAAATTAAGGGTAGAGTGAGGGGACACCAAATAATCAACATTCTGCTAACTAATATACTTAAGGGCTGCTTTTCAATTAAAGGCAACTGATCCAACCTCTACTTCAGTCAGTGAAGGCTTAGCACAGGAAATGGGGAATGCATTCTGGTGTTTCATACAAGTATTCTTGGATCGGATGTTCTGGTGCACTCAACTCAGCCATTCGTTTCATGTCTAGGCCTAGGAGTGTAGATAGGTTTCTCATTCGGATCGGGGAGGGGAAATGAGCATTAGTAGGCGGGACCGGGGTAAGTTTTCAACCCGCCCCTTACCGGAAAATGTGGGACTGAAAGTCTATTATTTTGTGCGTTGGTCGAACACTGACCTTACAAATCGAAAATGCGTCACTGGGTTTTTGCATGATGGCTGTTTTTTTTTTTGAGTGACATTATTATTTTTTCATTCGCGGGGGATGGGGTGGAGCACGGGCACCCCAGGATTGTCTCTGGCATGCTACCCCGTGATGCCTTTAGGGCAGAAGGCAAGTGCTGACAGGAATTCAGTTGGCGCTTGACAGGTCACGACACAAACAGACATCGCAAAGAGCACGCCATCGTGTGCACCAAGAGATATCATAAAGGTTACTTGTGTAGGAATGAATAAAACTAGCACTCAATAATTTACAAAAGCTTTGCGTCATCTTGGGTTCACGGTCTTTGACTGGGAAGAGCAAATCGTTGACGCTTTGACGCTTTGGGGCTTTGCTGGTCTTTGCTTGGCTCGCGTAACACTAAGTCCAGTTATGTTCTCAGAAAGCGATTTCGTATCCACAACCACCGTGTAAAGTCCACTGTTTCCCGTGACAAGCTGCTGGTGTATAACGTACAACAAGGATGGGTTCAAAGTCTCATCAGTTGCCTTCCCACATGAAAATATCAAAGGAGAAATATCCAACACGCCCATGCGGTGAGTGCCAAGAATTGGCCGTCACGTCAAATGTGAAATACAGAAAAATCTTTTGGTAGCCGTTTCTGTTATCGTGGTTATTGTAGTTGCATTTTTGGCCATCCATTGTCATCCATTATTATTTTTGGTTGGTTTGGTCGACCAACTTTTTAACCGGCTCATAACTTGGTTGAAATGGTTGAAAGCGATGGGAAGTATCCACTAAGGGACGGACCATTAGAAAAGTTATAGGTGGGGGAGGTGGTGTGGGGTGGGTAATTTTCGAGCTGAATGTTTGTTAACGTTTTCCTTGCAGGAATATCCCCCCCCCATAACGGTGACAACAAATTAAACAGCGATGGCACTCTTTATTCAGTTAAAGATAGCGATTTTCAGAACCTTGACATGGGAGGAGTATCTCGCTTGATACAGTCACACTCTGACCAAAACATGTTGCTTAAAAATTCCAATTCATCGAGCGATACACATTGTGGCAGAACCAATTCTTCTAACAGTCCTTGAAAGACGACCGTATCAACAAACTGGTGTTTCCCATCTCAGTGCCAGCCTTGGCAGAGGACGTTGAGGAAGTTTGGAAATGGCTATATATACCCAGTCACAACTGCGTGTCAACCAAAAACGGTTGAAAAAATGTTCTATTCGGGAAACTTAACTGTTTCAACTAAATCCGGTTGTGGTTGAATGGTTGATCCCAATAGAACACCGACCTTTTAAAAGATTAAAAGATTTTAACCTTGCGGTTTTTGAAGGCCATCTTTGTTTTCTTCTGCAATAGGCTTGAATAAGTTTTCGTCCGGTCTGTAATTAATTCTTAGGAAAAACTTGCCAGAGAAAATAGACGTCGTTTGGCAACGTCACTCTCCCCCCCCCCCCCCCCTTGGGCACTTGCCGGAAACCCGCGAGACGACGTTTTCCGGCAGAGGTGCCGCTCATCGTTTTCGTTTGTGATCGTTTTTTCTCAACCCTACCCTTCTCCAAGTCCTCTTTTGCCGAGAAGACCCTGGGGATGAGATTGCTCTTCTTGGGCGTCACACTCGCGTGATGACATGTTCGAGTGAGAAAGTGGCGAGTGCAACAAACCAAGTCATTTAGCTTCATTTAATCCAGTTTTCCAGATTTCGTCTACTTTATTGATTTTAATACCCTATTTACATTAATCATGAAACTTATCTGTGCAGGAGTGCCAAAAACTGCCACTAAATCAATCACCAAAGCTTTGCGACATCTCGGATCCAAGGTCTTTGACTAGGAAGAGCAAACCTTTGACTTTCTGGATCATTGGGTCGATGTTTTTTCAAAATGGCGTCGAGCCAGATGTACGTCGCTTTACCAAAAGGTTTGGTAAAGCGACGTACATCTGGCTCGGCGACGGGCAAAACGCTGATGCAGTCGTGGATATACCCGGAAAATGAAAATTTCTCTTTAAATTATCACTACTTATTTAAACATTCAAGTGATGAGAATAAAGGAAGGGATCATCTAGGATAAGATGTCTTAAAATTTGAAAAAATTATCCTTACCAGTCCATAAGAAATGTATGGAGAACAGTAAGGAGCATACACATTTTTATTTCAGGGCTTAAAGGGTTAAATTTGTTGCCAATTGCTATAGGCTGTCCACTTTTGTCTTCCATAAAATATAAATATTTGGCCTGTTGTGTGCTGCAAGTCCTGTTGCTACATATACAGTCACACTATTACCCAACTTTATGATGTAATCTGGAAGCTGTACATACTCTAATTAGGCGAAAATATTTTGTCACAGTAGAAAATATAGAAAGGTATGCCAAAAATTTGTGATTGTGGGGTCAGTGGTTCAAGGCTAGGTTCCCAGGGGGTACTCAGCAGAACACTAAAACTGGACTTAGATGGGTAATACTCCCATCTTTCTGCCTTTAGATTGTAAATGAAACTGACATAATTGTTTGAGATAAAACTGGGAACCCGAGGTTTGCAGATTTTTTTTATCAGGCAGTCCAACCAAATATTTCTACCCAAAACTCCAGAAAATTTCTAACCCCAAAAAAGCCCAAATTACGTATTTCAAAGCCAAAAAAGAAGGCCTTTGCACATCCCTGTCACTGAAATATCTGAGCACCCCCTCCCCTCAACCCCAACCCCCCAAGGATAGGTTGGTCTCTGCAATGTTCTGTTACTTCCTTAGACAAGAAACTTTACTAGGGGTACTAGGGGAGAAAATACTGGGAGTAAACCTGGATTTGACTTGCATTGCATTCAGGGGGGAGGGGGGGGGGTGGTGTAGGTAGTAAATACTCCTCATTTTTTCATGCTTCACCTTTGCCTGCAGTTTGCATAGAGTGACTAGGAGCAATTTCGCTCAAACTCTCCCCCAGATGGAATGCTGGCATTTACTGGTCTCCATACATTTCTTGGGATACTTTTGTTGAGAGAACTTGTTTAACATGACCAGTGTGTGCCATAATGCACTGAAATGATAAGGAGAAATTTGATGCTGATCTCTGTCACCTTGTCATGGTGGTGAAACTTGTGTGCCTTGCTGATCCCAAGAGCTACGCTGGCTGGGGCAGTGGTCCTTAGCAGGTCTGCCAGTTGCTTGACAGGTAGAGACAGGTTCTGGAGAGTTGTCACTTGATTTCTTTCGTTCTATACTAATGTAAACACTACTCGCCCAGACTAGCTACTGCTATTTGTGGGATAGTGTAGTCCTTTTTATTTTACTTTTAAAATTGAATAACAAACTAAACTAAACTAAACTAATGGTAGCCCTGGCCTTTCAAATCTGAAGATTGGGCTATGGGCTCAAAACCCACTCTCATAGAAATAAAATGATGAAGAGAACCTCATGAGAGAGGCCTTATGTGCTACATAGCAAAAAGGAGTTAGTTGAAGGTGAAGAGAGAATGATAGTTTGTAAAGTTTTTTCTTTGTCTAAGCAACCGAGATGCAGAGACCAGCCTGCAGCCTTCATACATGTGTTATCTACGTGATACTTTCATACGTAAATAAATATTGTAGCTGTACTTGTCCAGCTATGCAGAGTTCATATTAGCCTGCTTCTCACAACTCTGTTGTGTGAATCTGTATATTCCTACTCTTTGTACAGACAGTTCTGTATGTCCCACTACAAGGCCTACAATATAAGTACTTATGATAAACATACAGGCAGAACTCTGAGCAATTCTGTTCTGGCATTAGCCATCTGCTGAAACCTACGTCAACAACACCCTTTGTAAAAGCTCCATTATGCTGCAAGGGAACTTGCTTTAAGGGAGGAGGGTGAGAGCAACATAACTATTCCTAATCATGAATTTGCAGTTCCAATGAAAAAACTATGTTTTCATAAGAACTGACAGAAACTTCATTTACATAGGTGAAAACGATGCTTTATGTTTCATCATTCTCTGATTTTCTTCTGTCTTTGTTACAGATACATCCCAATCAGTACTTTAGCCCTAACAAATTTATGTGAAGAGGGGGGATTTATAGAGAGGAGTAATTACCACAAAATTTGTCAAATTATCAAGTAGCAAGGGGTGGGGAGGGGGGCTAATATTGCTTTTACTGTAATTGTGCCATAAATTGTAAGAGTAATATTAAAAAAAGGAAAAAGCTGCATGAATTAAACTGTTTTCTTTAACTCTCCTTGAGTGTTTAAGATTATGGACATAACAAGCCTTTAGCATCTTTTAAAGCCTTAAGCATCTATAAATTGCACATAAATTGAGTCTGCATTTGTAAGCAACAATCCACAGATTAAAATGAAATTTCAATTCCAATAAAACTGTTCTTACAGAAGTGGTAGCTTTCTAAAGTATGCCAGTGCTTGAGCTGCACACTGGACACCAATATTAAACACTGAGTGTACAGGAGCCAAAATGTTATCTTGTCCACCCACTACTGTTAGGTTTGTGTGATGCTTGCTGACGAAGTGTTGAGCCACAGAGAGACCACTCAGACAGTAGCATGTGTGGTAAAAGTCTCGTGATTTACCAGGTTTGTCAACTAATCCTCCATGATGAAGTTGACAGTTTATCAACAGATAATCTTGAAGAGCTACTTGATCAAACATCCACTTTTCATTACTTAACGAACTTCCTTCACCGCTGGCATCAAAAACTGTATGAAGCAGTGGGAATACTCCACCTTGCCAAAATGAGTAGCAGCCATCCACCAGTTTGTTTGTTCTCCCTTGGAAGCCACCCTCCAGTCGCATCTGACGGCTAGTCACCCACCGAAGCAGGCGCTTGTTGTCAATTACGTCTTGTTTCCCTAGCAACACCAGTGCAGCATATCCACAGAACGTATAGCCCCCATGGGCTTCTAACCCAGGCTCACCTGAAAATCCACCCTCATAGGTCTGGCATTTGGCGATCCACTCCGCTGTTCCCTCAAATAAATCTGGGGTCAAGATATTTGTCAGGTGTGCTGCAACCACGGCACAGTATGCACCTCTGATGTCAACCTCGCCATCACGATGCATTGTAAATGCACCCTCTGGTGTGCGGCAACTTAACAAGAATGACTTAAGCTTTGGTCGATCTATTATGTCATAGGCCTCTTTAGTTCCCAGAATGCACAGCGCACAAACCGCTGCATACGTTGGGGCAAGGTGAGGTATTTGCTGAGGACCCCCTGCAAAGCCTCCAGAGGAATCTTGACAGCGCTTGAGAAAATCAGCGGTATGAAAGCTTTCTTCCGGAGTTATTGGTTCACTGAGAAGTTCCAGCCCATGTAAAATCCAGTAACAAAGCCACGGTCTGCTGGCGTCCAGACATTCGTAGGCCTCCGACAAACGATGCAGACCTCGCTTGAGATAGTGAACGTGTTTCTGACGGAACAAAGGGACTTCCGGGTCTAGATTTACCACACGTAAGTAAGCAGAGTAATTTTTGGCCACTAACTTTTCTACTTTTTCTTGTTCTTCAGACGTAACGGTGGAAAGCCCGTCATCTTTGAAGCGCAGATCGTCGATATTCTTCACCGAGTGATACGCCATTTTGTAGGCGAGGCGAAGGCGGGTTGCTTGGTACCAAACTTCTCACGGTATGAACTGACGTCACGAGAATGTCCATGTTTGGAAAGTGAGAAAACATGGAGAAGCGCGCTTTTCCAAGCTGTGAAGTGTAAAACTCGCCCTATTTTGGTCTGTATTCCCTTCTTTTATCGCCCGTAAAATGGCAGCCTTGAAAACAACACGGAGACAGACGAGTTTTGAAGCTATCAGCTCTCCGTTTTCAGCTGTCTTCACATCGGTGGGCGTACAACAAAACGAGAAGGCATTGAAACTTGCCTTCTACAACACGGCAGCTCTTGTTTTTGTGGCTTTAAGTAGTTGTGCTGCTGTGGCTGTGTACTACGTCTTGGAGCCTTTTCTTCGTCCTCTTTTGTGGGCTGCATTATGTGGAGCCTTCTTGTATCCGTTCAAGTGGAAACTAACTCAAGTTGTTCGAGGATTTCTTCGTTCTTTGCGAGAATCAAGAACTCCTCTGGTTGTAGGAGCGCTGATGGTTCCATTTCAGTTGGCCAATAAATCTTCAGACTTCGTTGGATCTTTTGTTGTTCAAAAGATTCGTATCTTCATCATGTTTTGCTTTGGTGCAGCTATTGTTTACGGTCTCTACATTATTCAACCGTTTAATGAGATTGTCTGGGTTTTAAAAGGATCTGGAGTCGTTGTACACGTGTTGTTGGATATATTTTATAATCCCTATTTGGTTAGTAGTCTCTTTTATTGGTTTCAATTCTTTATAGGGCTTGTTTTTATGCATTTAATAGCTTATAGCTCTTGACTAAGTGGAAGGGTGAAATAGGAAGATATTTGGCTTGAGTCAAGCGGGTCAAGTATTTTGCGATCCAGGCGCACGTTTCTTGAAAGACCCGAAAACAGTTCTCAGGCCCAAGAACTTTTCAGGTCCCTTTTTGGGCCTGAAAAGTTTTCAGGGCTTTCAAGAAATGCATGCCAGGTTGATGTAACTCAGACACTAAGGTATTCTGGGACACTACCCATTCTTGGGGAACCAAGAAAAGAGATGTACAAAATTAGATAAGCAAGTTCCAACTTACTCCTCCTCCCCCGAGACTACCCATTGCATTTTTTTGCAGATCCATTTGCATGTTTTGGGGAAGCATGCTTTATTCATTTTGTCGAGGATAATGATGTCTCTTCTGTTCATTAAAAAACTTGATCAGAGAAGGTCATCTTCACCAGCCAAGGACCTTTTGAATTTTGGCATTTTGTATCCCATGAGTCATTTCAGCTTTTTTTAGTATTGACCTCTGAAGCAGAACTTTGTACCTTCAGCCACCTGATGAGCCCATTGTTCCACAGCCACAAAAGCCTTTCCTTTCAAAGCCTTGAAAATAGCTTTCTATGTTGAAAATTGATTCCTGAAGTATTGAAAACCCTCCTTTAGGCTATCTCAGCTTATCTGTGAACAGCACATGTTCAATAAAATATTTACATTTTCTAACATCAGTTTGATGTTGATTGTTGTTATTTTGTAGGTATGGACAGTGATAATTGGCTATGTTCTAATTCTGGCATTCTTTTGGACACCAAGCTCCTCAAACATCATTTCACTCTTCTCTCTGCCTGTCTGGATTATGTTTCTTCTCCATCTTGTATCTCTTACTGGATCTTACAGAATTCTGTTTTTCATGGTCCTTGTTATGTGTTCCATCATTGGGTGCTTCACAAGCATCTCTGAAGGGCAAGATCAAGGTATAAAAAATTATCATTTATTATTTGTTAACCCTTTAAGTCCCAATGTAATTTCTCCTCACAATAACATTACTTGTTCAAACATGCAGGTCATGAGAATAAAGAAAATGATCACCAAAGACAAAATGTCTTGATCTTGAAGCAAATTCTCCCAACTAGTACTATAAGAAATATATGGAGAGCAATGAGGAGAACATGCATCATAGTGATTATCACTGTACATTTTGGGGAGGGTGGGACAGCGGTACAAACTTTACTTAACATTCTTTCTCTACTCATTGAGGTAAATAAATGGGTATTGGAGAAAGAATGGGGAAATTGTAGGGAATTCAGTGACTGCATTGTTGCTGAATTATGTGCTACTTGTATAGTTCTGAAAAGATTTACACTAAGTAGGTGAAAAAGGTGATTATTTTTTTCATTTTTTGGTACCGACAGTTGATGGCAGAGAGGACTGGAAGAACAAAAGGCGAAGTCTCTTCAGGGACTTATCAGTAGCGGCCGCTGCCTTGGTAACCTCATTACCAAACTCAGAGTCAAATGACTCGTCTGAAGAGAGTAAGAAAAAACCATCTCCTGTCAGTTCATCACAAATGTCTGCTGTGACACACACTGATAGTAAAGATGGAAAGGATATTGTTGAAGGACAAGCACTCTCAAGGTGCCGAGGATTTCAAAGAACAAAAGGAAAATTAAAGATCAACAAGGAGGAAAAATACGCAAACAAAAGCAATGTGTATTTTGTGGCTCTTTTCTGGGGAATTCTTCTATCACGACTCTGGCTTCATTGGGACTTCATTGTGATTCTCTTGATACCAATCTCGTTTTATGTGCTTAAGAAGCTTATATCATATTGGGGTTCATCAATCAATTCAAGTGCACCTTGTATGTTTCTCCTCTCTTTGTGGGCAAGGTAGCATTAAGTAATAGTCATTGTAAATTTATGAGATAAATATTTTAAACTATTGTAAATTTATCTGTAATTTTTATTTGTATTATTGTTATGCGCGGGTGAGCATTTTGGTATGGAACCCGCGCAATACAAATATTAAATTTATTTATTTATTTATAAGGCTTAAGAGTTGGGCTGATGAGAGAAAACAAGCACTGATTCCATCGCAGCTTAGTGGATTGTTTAAAGGAGGAATTAAAGTCGATCGTACGGTAAGTTGATAGAAAACAAGCCCAATCAGTGCGTGGTCATACTGCATGTATAAAACAAAATTGAAGGGTGTTCTGCAAAACTACACATCTCAGGGATGCAGACTTTGTTTTGACATTAGTAACAGGCCTAGCACTTTTTCAGTCCAAGTTGAGAGACATATGAAAACAATTGAAATGCAATTGAAAAATAAATGACATCTCATTCAGCCATCTCTGAAGTGAGAATTTTATTAAGACAAAGTTGGCAGCTGTGCAAGTTTACATGTAAATAGATGTCAGAGTACCACCGTTACACTGTTACACCGTGATTTTGTTACAATTTGCCTTTAGTGAGTCCCTGTGACTCGCCCCATGAAAAATAATGAGTCCCATCTATCAAGTGCTTGAAGTTATACTTTGTTGTTTTGTTTGTTTGTTTGTTTGTTTGTTTTGCCTCAGCTATTATCATAAATAACGGGCTTTGGTGAGCTTTGCCAGTGCGGGCTTTATTCCAGACTTGATAAGACCTTTTTCCCAGGGTGCTCTCAATACCACTTGATCACAACAAACATGGTGGCATTTGGAATAGATCACATTTATTTTGTCAATAATGCAAGTAACAGCTTGAATGTTTTCCCTCAGAAATTACTTCTAGATATATTTTAGAGCCAACCAATATTTTCCTTTTGCGGCAAGTTAAGTTATAGATACTAAATTACACAAACAGGACATTTGATTGATCGTGGCACATTCGCATTTGTGCGTCCTTAAGGACACATGCCATATAATTATTATTTTGCGTCTTTTAGGATTTTTTTGCGTCAGAGACTCAGGACGGTGATACAGTGTAGCTGCCTTCAACCCAGGGCTGTCATTAAGTCACCTGAGTCATTGATTCACCTGTTGCCTTGATCTTTACACCCATAATGAACTTGTTGGGTTGTGTGTATATTATACTTGTCTAACAAGGGGTCAACACTCGTAAAGTTGAGGTCCCATCAAGCACACTCAGCCGTAACATGTGTTACAGGTTATGGCCCTTAACCCTTGAAGCCTCAACAGTGAGGAAAATGAAATTTCTCGTCACATTATCAATACTTGTTGAAGCATTCAAGTGATGAGAATAAAGAAAGTGATCACAAAGGATGAGAAGTCTTGATATGTAGACATATTCTCCTCACTAGTCCAATAAGAAATGTATGGAGAACAGTAAGGAGAATGTGCATTTTTATATCAGGGCTTTACCCCTTTGACTCCTGACTTTTTTGGCAATTTTCAACCATAATCGACATGTACACATAAAATAGCCTCTTACAACTTTCCTTTTGCAAGCAATTAAGAGTTTCCACAAACCATTTATTGCAATCCACTGAAAAGTAGGGTTTACTGAGCAGTTTGTGGTCGTTTATATCGTCTTCCAGCTAAAGCTCTGCCTGTTGTAGCTGTCAAAGAGCGCATTCGCTCTTCATGTTATCATTAGAAGGCATTAGAACATGTTTTGACTCTCAGTTGTTGCTTGAATCTCCAGCCGAATAATTGGACAAATTTGCCCACGATTTGACGCTGCTATCAGGCACTTAATGGCAGATTTGGTGAATCTCTTCCTCGAAATAAGAAGCCATTTTTAAGGGTATTTGTAAACACAGAATGAGAAAATCTCGAAGAAAATCAGGTCTGAAATAGCGAAATACTCGCCGAAAGCAAAACAATAATAATTGAAGAACGTAAATACCTCATATAAGAGACATAAGGTGTCTTAAAACAATATGGGACCTTTCGGAACCTTCTTTGGGACAAAACGTAACCTAATATGGAAGCGCGCATAAATGCGTGCTCAGGAGTCAAAGGGTTAAGGGTAATGACAGTTCTGCTACCTATGACGGTCATTAAAGGTGGTGGCAATTACTGGTAACAAAATCGAACTTTTTCTCTCCCCCAGCTTCTGTCAATTATTTTCCAGGCTGTGCATTAGTTTTCCTTTATTTTGGTTACTAGATAAACAGCATAATGGACAACTCCATGGAGAACATTATAAGCATCTTTATGGTGCTGTTCCTTATCGTGGCTTGTTCACTTATTACAGTTTTCTTTGCGGTCCAGGTGAGTCATTTCTTTCTTATTTTAATTAGTAAACATTTCTTTCTTATTTTAATTAGTAAAAGAAATGATTTGCAACCTTTTAATTCACAGACTTGGCATACTAGATGTCTTGTTTTCTCATCTCAGTATAAAATGTTGACAGTTCAGGGTATATTTTCGTTGTCTTACAGTTGATATCACACTTGCAAACTTCAGAACCCAGGAATTTAATCGCCAATAATGACTTGTCAGACATCACAAATTTTGATTGGCAGTTTTGGCAATCAGAATCACTGGTGAAGTTTTACGTCTGACTAGCAGGCACACCTAATGATTTTTGCTAATTGCTGCTATGAACAAAGAAGACTGCCTAGTGTATCACTGGCTAAAATGATACCCTAAAACTTGGCATATGAAATCAAAGACGCTCAGATGTAAAGTGCTTTGTAGAAAACAACAACATAATAGTTTCTTGTACCATAATTTACAGTTCACAAATTTAGAATCAGCAACCAGTCATCTGACAGCTTGAGGAGGCTTCTATAAATAAATATATCATCATCATTATCATCATCATCGTCGTCGTCGTCGTCATCGTCATCATCATCATCATCATCATCATCATCATCATCATCACTGTTGTGGTGGTTGTTATTATTCTACCTATCTGATGCTTTTACGTCGCCTCTTTTTTGACCAGGACTTTTTATGCAATCGTAATATTTCAGTCTGCTGGTGGAAATGTGAAAGAAGTTGTATTAAAACTTTTATTACTTATTACATGATCAATGTAGGTTCATCATGAGAGTGCCCAGCTTGTATCTGTGAGTGCCAACTTAGTCAACAAGGTCATGGCTGACAATCCCCAGCTTGTCAAGTACGTATCCGTTACTGCTTTAAAACGAGTTATGTCCCTCTCTACCTCTCTCCTGCATGTAGCACCTGTCACCATTCTGCCACACCCACCCCTCCCTGGCCTCTCTTCTTCCAGGGCAGAACCAGTTCTACAACTCATTATTATTTGACTAATCTGGCTTTCCAACTAAGCCAACAAAACTGGCTGTATATCCCTCATTAATAATTCAATTATCCTAAATATTGTGCAGTAAGGCGAGTGCTTTCCAGTAAACATATCAGCATGAAGCTCTGCCTTAAACAAGTCACTACTGCATGTTCACTATAATGTGTCATTACTTGTTTGAGAACAGTGAACTGGATGTGCTGAACTTAACCAGTTGACTCCCATGTCACCCAAAACCATCTGTAAAGAACCATTGTCGTTGTTCAGTTTGTGATGTCTTCACTTTGAGTGACAGCAGATGTTTTTACCAATTGATGCATCAGGCACACTTTTAACAAATTATTGTGCCTAAACTGAAGCATTCACTTAGAATACACTGTAGACCAGAGTTACACAAAGGAAAAGGAAAAAAGTTTCCTTGTGAAAGTAAGGCAAAACTTGGCCTTGGCACAGGTTGGCACATCTAGCTGAATTTGCCAAACAACCTTGTGTTGGAAGAGAAATTTAGTTTCCATGACGCAGAGGAAGTTATAGGCGTTTGGACTGGGATTTGAGCAGACAGTTGCCAATTGAAGCCTTCATGGCGTAAAATGGTGGTTTTTCTGAAAAAGGTTGGGAGTTAATGGGCTAATTTGAAAGTTATACATGTAAACTTTGATGTTGATGATCAATTTTATTATCTTATCAGTTGGATTCAAGAAAACAAAGAACTGAAGAATACTATGGAACAAACGATAGAAAGAGCGTACATGCATGGAAGGAAATTCATAGCAGCCAAGGTAATTAAACATGATCATAATTACTTGGCTCTGAATGTCCTTAACCCTTTATTTTAACCCAGTAATGGAGACATTTAATTTGGTTCTAACTTTTGAGTCTGTGGATGAATCCTATGGTGTCACCTTTTAAATGAAACCTCTTCAGCAGTACTTTCATGTGGTACTACTTATATTTAAGTATTTTAAAAAATGAAATTTGGGATTTGTCTTGAATTTTGATTTTAGGCACTCTTGGGAGTAAAAGGGTGAAAATGTTTTAGTTGGTCTCATTTTGGTTTGGCGTTTGCTGTGATACTCTGTGCTCAGTACATTTTTATTAATTCCAATTTGAAGAAATGTGTTTTGCTGTAATCAGATCTGCATAAAATATCTCAAGGACTGAAGGATGATGCGTCTTTTTGCTACTGTGCATACATTCTGTGCAACTCGGGTCTGGTTCGAGATATTCGGCTTTTTTAAGGAATTTACCCACTAACACAATGGTATTTTTGCGCAGTTTATGACTATGTGGAAAAAGCAGATCTTGCCAAGGAGTATCGGAATCCAAACAGAAAATTGTGGGTAACCATGCATTTTTCTTAAATTTGGAAAGAAAATGCCATACATTCTTTGTATTTTAAAGATTTTTTAAAATGATGGTTGCTTGATTAATTATCTCTGAAAATGTGTGGTTATTTTTTCTTTTTAGATTCCAATAGATCTTGCTATGATCTACCTTTTCCCCATAGTTGTAAAAATACCTCAGTCTGTTTTAGGACCCACCATCCTTACATTATGTTGTAAATGGTTTGAACCCAGGAGTCATATCATAATTCGGTAAATTGTGAAAGTCCAGGTGAGTGTAGTCCTGAAAAGGACTGTTTGAGGTGACATTGACTGACGTTTTGACAACCTGAGCGGAAATCATCAGAGTCAAGTGAACTGTGAATCGTCAGTAGATGTTATAAGTCTCTGGTCATTGTCCTGATTGGTCGACGATCTCGTGATGTTATTGGTTGTCTGTCAGTTAAGCCGTGATGTTATTGGCTGTGAAGACTGTTAAACGTGATTGGTGCATTTCAATCCGTCTTTTGTTAGTCAAATGTCCGTTGGTCTATTGTTAGTCAAATAAGTCGGTTTGTCTATTTTTTGTCTGTCTTGTTATTGTTGGCAATCAGTCATTTGTAAGGTGCAGGTAGCTGTTGGCAACGGTTCAGTGGTGTTTGTCCTAAGTTAGGTGGTGTTCTATTGGGATCAACCATTTCAACCAAAACCGAATTTGGTTGAAACAGTTAAGGTTCCCGAATAGAACACTTTTTCAACTGTTTTTGGTTGACACACGGTTGTGACTGGGCATAGTCATTTCCAGACTTCCTCAACTTCTTCTGCCAAGTTTAGAAAGATGGCGAAAAGCCGACTTGTTGCTTCGGTTGTCTCTCAAGAACTGTTAGAGGAATTGGTTCTGCTGCATTGTGAATCAGTCGATGAATCAGAGTATTTAGCAACATGTTTGGGTCATGTAAGGTATGGTTACAGTAGTGACAGGTGTTGTGTTAGTGTTCGTACACTAATGCGACACGAACACTACGTACACTAACTACGAATTATTAGAATTTTGACAAAACGCATGTGAAATTATTTCCTAATTTCACTCGTCACCATTTGATTACACATACTAATAAGTATTTGTTTTGCAAACCATCGACACTCTAGTTTTTAGGTTAGTCTCACTTCTTCAGGGTTGTCCCTAACAGCCGGCAGCCGGCAGAATTAACCGGCTACTTGGGTCGTTTGTGCCGGCTACTTTTGTAATATATATATATATTTTTAAAGACAAATTATTTGTTCCTTTACTGGCGCAGATATATGAAAGTGAAACTTATTTCCCATTGCAGTTTATTGACTTAAAAATAATCTGGTTGTCACAGAGATACACGATTATTAGTTCATTATGTTGAGTTCTGGGAATTACATGTAGAAAACCACTGAAGGCATGAGTTTATACAAATAAAATTGAAAAGGTACGATTACTTTTGGAACTGACATCATTGGAAATTTGTGCTCAGAATCAAAGAAATTCTGTTTCTGAGGACTTAAAATGAAAAAATTTCCTGGAGGGCATGCCCCCAGACCCCCCCCTCCCCCCTAGAAGGGATCACCATCGGTGCTTGTTAATCACTATCCGACTACTTAGAAATTTTTGCCAGCTACTTGAAAAGTTGTGGACAACCCAGCTTCTTATGTTTTCTTAGCTATAAAATCTAACGTAACTTACTCTTGTACTGTGTAGGTTCAATCCATGTTTGGTGACAGCAACTCCAGTGCACTTCAAGAACAAGTGCTTGATCTCACTGATCGTATTTATAACTCATGGATTAACTGGGTAAGGAAAGGCACTGACAATAGTGCTGTAAATGTAATAACAGCCGTCAAAGTACCCTATCAGTCCAATTGGAGGTGAAGAGTTGAAAACCTCTAGGATTTTAAATAATGTTTACAAGTACTTGACATACGTAATATTGAAAGATTGTCAGAGCACTTAATAAGATCAACTTAATTAATAAGATCACTTAATAAGATCAACTGACACTACACAGCAAAATTAATGTGGGTCAAAATAGTTATTTCTCATTATACTACTACATGCCGCAAGCCATTCAATATGAAATAGTTTGTTAATGACGAGGGAGTTACATGTAGTCATCTTATAACAAACTATGAGCCCTGTTATGTATTATTTACTAAACTAGAATGATACTGTCGCAAGTCTAACAATTACAATCGTGAACTAAACTACTATTTAATCTTAAAAAGCTTCAATGTTTAATTGTACCACACCAAATGTAAAAAAAAAACACTCTTTAGATGTGGCCAAAAATATGTGGAAATGTACTTCCATCTGATGCAGTGACACTGGACATCATGTGTCAAAAAGCATGTCCAGCTTTAATTTCCAAAAATTAATTAAAAAGCTCTTTAAGTGAAAAAGACAGTAAACAAGAAGACTTATTGACAATGATGACTATCTCCCACAGAAGGCTTGCAATGTAAATAGTCACGAAATGTTGCATGACAATAGAGCCTCTCTATTGTGCCACCAGAATATTGATTTCTGACTAGTTCATTCCTATGCCACTCAGTAATCAGAAATTAATATTTTTTGTTACTCCTTTTGGCATTACATATTCGTGGTGGACCCAGAACTACTAAAGGGAAATGTGGAATTTTGACGAGAAATTAGAATAGTAACTGTAACAGTGTAGCATTAGGTTGTGCCCTTAATTAGTAATGCCAATGTTTTGATGGTGCACTGTTTGTCTTTTCATAGGGTAATTCTTCTGCAACAAAGGAAGTATCAAAGAATGGAACAATCACAACAGTTGAGAAACCAAAGAGCCTCAACTTAACTGCCATGTTCTCGTGGACAAATATTATGAATTTGTTTAATGTTTTTGACGTCAGAGTCTCTTTCTCATTAATAAGAGAAAACCTTGGAACTCTTCTTTCTGTAAGTGAAGCATCAACATTGCATTACCCATGGTACTTTAGATTTTAAATCAGAAAAAAAAACATGAATAGTTCAATTGTTTTTCAAAGGAAACCAGTCAAATGTTAGCTGAAAAAGGTCCTAATGGTAATATGTGAAATCTATTCAGTTAATTTCCCTTTAAATCTAGTTTACTTCACTTGGGCTTGTGTCTTGAGTAACACTGATATTATTATTATTATTATTATTATTATTATTATTATTTTTAATTTTTTTATTTTTTATCCTAAGGGGTCAGGTGGGGTATAACATCTAGGTTTAACCCTTTAAAGGGGCATAGTCATGCTATTTTAGTTCACTTTAAAAACCAAATAGATGTCCTCACATCAATGAACGCCCACAAATAATGGTCTACATGTAGTTTTGTTAGACTATATTACTTCACTGAAACTATTTTCAGTCGTCTGTTGCTACGGATGTCACGAATGGAAATGGTTGCAACTTGAAAAAATTAGGCTAAACTTTTCAAATTCTTTCAGTGTGTTGACATTAAATCGATATGAAATGGTCATCTGTTCCTTTAAATGTTCAAACACAATGTTGGGCATGGATAAAGTTAGCTACCGATAATTTTAGCACAGTTTAGACCAGAAATCTGCGAAATCCTCGTGACTGTGCCCCTTTAACTCCAATGAGCCACAACATCATTATACAAATTCTCCTTACTGGTCTCCATAGATTTAATTGATTACTAATTGGGAGAATTCTTTCAAGCATTAAGGCAATTCATCTTTGGTGGTGATCATTTGCTAAATTCTCAAGACCTGTATGTGTTATAATACACTGATATGATAAGGAGAAATTTGATGCTGATAACTCTTAATGCCCCTAGGACTTCTTTTAGTTGGTCTTGATTTTCACTTAGTGTAAAATAAATGCTAGTGAACAACTTCTCAGGAACCAGCCTGTATCTTGGTTAGCTTGTGAAAAGTTAAATTGAAAAGCGTTATTGTTGCATTTACTTTCAGCTGCTTGAATCTGTGTGGATCTTTTTGAAAGGAAACATCAGTTTTGCATTTAACCTTGTCACTACTGTTCTTTCCATTGTGTTCTTCAGTGGTGCATACCTTCTGAACACTGGCTTGTCTATGGTAAGTTTGATGCCGATGCCATATTAAGCCAGCGACACAATTTTATACGCTTGTCAGGGTGAATTTTGATTGCCAGCAAAAATCGGTAGGTGTACCTGCTGCCGGTGTCACAGCGGATTGGGATCATATCCGCTGGCGGATTTGCACCCCCGGTCCGTATCTGCTGGCGGATATGGACCCTCTCTCGCGGATTTGGGGCCCCCTTCAATAAGGCAATAATTTCCTTTTGAAACGGCAAGTTTTGAGAAGAAGGCTTTCAGTCTCCTGGAACGGTTTAAGAACGAGGAATATACATCTTATTTTTGGTTTCAAGCGCGGCAGCTTTTCAATAAATTAGCTTTTACACTTCTATGTGTAGCACAGCAATCTGCTGTTTACAATTACCGTGTTTTAAAACCCAAGAGAAATAGTTTGCTGGCAAGGCTGAATAGCGAAAGAGTCGTTTCGGTGGTTTATATACTAATAGCCAGATTTTCTGTTGAAGTTACTTGGTAGCGTAAGTTTTGACAGGGAGTCCAAATCCGCGAAAGGGGTACAAATCCGTTAGCGGAAGTGCACCTACGGGGTTTCATATTCGCTGGCGGATTTGGACCGGCGGGGGTCTATTTTCGCTGGCGGATTTGGACCGGGGGTCCAAATCCACTAGGACACCGGCAATTTTACCAGCAATTTTAATCAGCACAACCAGGGATCGAAAATCTGACGTACATGTTAGATATTGGCAATCAAATTCGCTGCGATTCTGCGAAAATCGTCGGCAATCGCTTAGTATGTCGGCTCCTGCGAAAATCGCTAGTGATCGTTTCTCCGCGAGTAGCATAATTATACAGTTGCCTAGCGTGTCCCTGGCTTTACATGTATCTTTCTGACGTGCCGCTAGACAATAGTGTTAGGAGTCCTGTCAGCCAACAGCCTTCAGTGCGTGTGTGCCTTTTCTTTCAGATCATATTTGTAACTGCATTGTTCTACTTGTTGAGTTCCTCTGGGGAGCAATACAAGCCTGTTGAATGGTTTGGCAAATTATCAGCTACTGGCACGGCTGGATTCGGTGATTCTGCTTATGGAGCCATCAGGTATGTATGGATACAAACTTATTAAATAAAATATTATTACTGTAAAAAGTTTGAACCCAGGAGTCATATCATGAGTCGGTGAAGTATGATCGTCCGGATGAGTGTAGTCCTGAGAAGTACTGTTTGTGATGACATTGACGTTTCGACAACCTGAGCAGAAGTCATCATCAGAGTCAAGTGAATTGTGAGTCGTCAGTAGATGTTATAAGTCTCTGGTCGTTGTCCTGATTTGATGTCGAACTCGTGACGGTATTGGTCGTCTGTCAGTTAAGCCGTGTTGTAATTGGCTGCAAAGACTGTAAAACATGATTGGTGCGTTTCGATCCTTCTTTTGTTGCTTAAATGTCTGTTGCTCTACTGTTAGTAAAATTAGTCGGTTTGTCTATTGTTGGTCTGTCGTGTTGTTGCCGTCATTAAGTCGTGTGTATGGTGCATGTAGTTGTTGGCAACGGTTCAGTGGTGTTTGTTCTAAGTAAGTAAACCAGCTTTCCAGAGTGATTCGTTGGTAGTAGTCCGTACTGTTGGTAATGCATTTAGCAGAGTCTCAGTTAATTCTGTGGTTTGTTTATCAATGGTGCTCAGCAATGTGATTGTTGACATCACTAATTCTAGTCGCTCGTTTGTGTTTAGTCAATCGTATGCTCAAATTTCTGCCGGTCTTACCAACATAAAGAGGCCAGGCAGTCACAGTATTTGATCTTATCAACTGCTCCCTGTCTGTCGCTTGGTTCGCTTTTGACCTCAAGAGACGGCACTTTTACTCTTTTAAAAACACTTCCATTGAATTGACCACTAAACCGTCAGGTCGTAGCCGTGTAGCCACGTAGCCACGTAGCCAGGTAACCACATAGCCATGTAGCCACCTAACCGCATAGCCACGTAGCCGCGTAGCCACGTAGCCGTGTAGCCACGTAGCCACATAGCCACGTTGCCTCGTAGCCAGGTAGCCGCGTGGCCAGGTAGCCTCGTAGCCACGTAGCCAGGTGGCTGCATAGCCGCGTAGCCACATAGCCGCGTAGCCGCGTATCCACGCAACCACGTAGCCAGGTAGCCGCGTAGCCACGTAGCCGCGTGGCCGCGTACCCACGTAGCTGTGTAGCCGCGTTGTCACGTAGCCGCGTAGCCACGTAGCCACGGAAACTGGTGAGCCCATAGATGTTCCCTGCAACTGTTTGTAGTGTTTGCCGTTATACTAAAGTAAGTAGAAGTAAGACAAAGGTTCAGTAAGTCCATTAAGTCGTCTGTAGGTAGCGGTAGTTTAATAGTAGAGTTGTTGATGGCAGTCGCAGAGCAGTCTAGTGCCAGTTGATGTGGAATACTAGTGAACACTGATTTCATATCAAAAGACACTAGTTTGTAGTCGTCAGGTACCTGTACTGTCATGATTGCGTCTGTACAGTTCTCAGTCGACTCTAGTTTGTGTTGAGATTCGTTGGTCAAAGGTTTCAGTATAGTCAAGAATTTCGACAGATGGTAGGTAGTCGGGGACAGAGCAAGGCAATGGGTCGCAAGGGTATGTTTTGTTTGTGCAGTTTCGGTAGTCCGTAGAGTTTCGGTGGTTGTGGTGCACGGCACGTCAATCTGTTGTAGCGTTGAATGGCAATAGCGTCAGTTTTCTTGAGGTCAAGGTTTCGTTTGCTGTCAAGTTTACGTTGAAGTGCTGGCGTCGGGTCTCGTTTAAGTACTTCGTAGGTCTGTTTGTCCTTAATAAGTACGCCCATTTTGTCATAATAGTCCGTCTTGTCTATAACAAGTCACTCGTCGTTTGTCTCTTTTCAGCCGTTTCAGTGCTTGTCGTTCGTCTTTAGTCAAGTTACTGTCAGGTACAGAGGCTGATTGTATAGTAGAAGCTATTCCCCTTCTGCTATTGTCCTTGGTCGATTCTGATTGCTCCACGTGACGAGACAGAACCGCCTCAACACTACGTACAATGGTCTTGGTCGGTATACGTTTAGGCTTCACCGAGTGTTTGAGTGCGTAAGAGAGTACCCGTATTTCAGTCTTCTCTAAGGGACAGGAAGAAATACTCCTGACCCAGTTGTCGTCTGTGTTTTGTCGTTTTTTGTCTTTAGCACGACTGAAAACCACAAAGACATTGTCATACCTTTCGGCACTTTCTATTGATTATTTTTACCTATATAACGCGAGTGTTTCCGTCATTTTGTTTAACAATGTCCAACGAATTTATGTGTAATGTAAGTTGGTTTTTAATTCAATGTCTTTTTTTTGTTTCATTCACAGGGGTGTTTTTGGAGCAGCAGTTAAGATGGCAACGTTCTATGGCATCTATACATGGTTCACCCATACGACATTTGGTGTGAATATTGTGTACATACCATCAGGTGTGTGGCTTGTTCTTTATCATCCCCTTTTGAACAGCATGAACTGAAGCGGTGTGATACAGTAGAACCCCGGCAACTCGAACTACCCCGCTAACTCGAACTAAGTCTCATTTCCCTTGGATTTTACCCCACTTTTCAGTCATTTTTACTCGGTTAACTCGAACTCGGATAACTCGAATTCCCCGCTAACTCGAACTAAATTTCGTTTCACTTGATCAAAATTTACTCCGATAACTCGAATTTCTTGTTCTTGCAACTCACCATGCACGGATGCCCATTGAAATATCCCATTAGCTCTTCTTGCCGTGTAATCGGTAAAAACACCAAAACTAACACTACAGCAATTTGATTTTAATTAGTGCAACGAACAGATCACGTATTTGACAGTCATTTCCCGAGTGATTGTAACTGAGTTACATTCACGGTGCTGTATTATCATAAGAATGCATAATCGTTTTACAGTTTCTGACGAGATAAGTTTAATTTGCACTGTACTGTATACTGAAGTGCTAAAAAATCGGTAAACTATCAATTATAAACATGGCAAATTGAATATTCAATCGACTCCGATAACTCGAACCCCCGCTAATTCGAACTGTTTTTCGTTTCCCTTCAGAGTTCGAGTTACTGGGGTTCTATTGTACGTACAACAGCTTACTACAGTATTGTAATACAATGAATTACTATTGGAACAATGATTGTACATGTACAAGAGCTTTACTCAAAAGATGTGCTTGGAACTCTTTATATCCTCATATCAGTAGTTGGCAGAGTGGTTTGTTTTTACTGTGCTTTAGTGACGAAAATGAAATTTCTCTTTTCATTGTCACTACTTGTTCAAACATTCAAGTGATGAGAACAAAGGTAGTGATCACCAAGGATCAGATGTCTTGATATTTAGACAAATTCTCCCTACCTAGTTCCATGAGAAATGTCTGGAGAACAGTAAGGAGAATATGCACTTTTATATTTAACAATTATTCACCGTAGTGGAGGTGAATAGTGTTGGATGTTTCAGAACCTCGAAGCGACCAGGGAAGTATCTACCACTCTTCACTGACAACTGAGGTGAATAATTGTTTAGTATATTCCAGACCGGTGGATAACCAGCACCAAAGGGTTCCTTTTATCTGAGAAATGAGAAAAAACACGCGCAAAATCCAGAGCGATGCTGTGAGATGAATAACAGATATTATTAAAAACTGGACTAGGTATATTGGATTTCTAGCATTTTGATTGGCTCAACGGAGCTAGGCTATCAGCTCATATACCTGCTGCGCCCAAATATGGTCAATGAACACTCAACAACAAAGTGAGCTGAAAGTTTTTTCCTTGCGAGCAACCCAGCAAGAAAAATGGACTTGGCAGCGAATTTAAATTAAGCAGAAATTCCAACAGCGTCGCCAACAGCGTCCTCTAACACAAGTCAAAAGTGATTGAAGAAACTGTGCAGAAATAGAAATTTAAGCATTAAGCGTGGTGTTTACAATTAATTTCTTTCATCGATCGTCACGTCGATCATTGAAATTAAAAAACGGTAGGTTTTATCAGAAAGGATTTTCACTTCAAAATATCAAGACAAGACACAAAATAAAAGACAATGAAATGGGGCAGAAGCATGTAATAAAAACTATCACACATTCATGGCGAGTCGGTGCGAAAATCATGAAGCAGTCTAAACAAGTACTAAAAAAAATACACATATGCTGCAAACAGCCAAGAAGGAAGGAAGGAAGGGTGAGACTGTTTTTCGGCTTTAACACGCAAAATTGACACTGATTTACCTGCACTCGTTGTAGCTCTGTGTTCCAATAGGTCCAAGTGCTCAAACAGAAATTGGATACCATGTAAACGGAGTTGAATCGCTTTTCCAGTTGTTTGAATGTTGTTTTTACCATTCCGTCCGCAACCTCTAAACTGAGAACAACTGCATTTTGCGCTTTACGTTTAACAAACTATGATGGTGAATTCTAATGTTCCTCGCTACAGTAATCGTGCTTATTAGCTGCGCAGAAATTACCTCTTCAAGGTCAACTGTTCAAATTTGTTCTGTCTTCAGTTCGATCAAACACGCACATGATGGCTCCGTTGTGCGAACAGCCGATTACAAACTTGTTCAGTTTCAACTCCAGCAGCTATATGGTGAAATTGTACAGCTTCAATCCGCTTTGAACGATGATTACAACAATGTTTCAGGAAAAATCAAACATGTACCATATTTCAGAGCCAATAATTAGAAGATTTTTTTCCAAAACGTGTGCTAGTTTGTTCACTTTCGAGCAGTTTTCATTGATTCATTCAGCTTTGCAATGAAACGCTACAACACTTCGCAAGGTTTTGGCGCCTTTTTCGTTCAGTCATGTGATCGATTCTCGTTCCGTTTAAATTTCTTTTCTCATTTTTCCCGTTCTTTCTTGATTTTTTTTAAAATAGTGGTTAAGTTTTTAATAAAACAATTATTCTACTCGGGCTTGCTGGATATCAAATGATTATAACCAACTCGGCGCTACGCGCCTCGTTGGTTATCTATCATTCGATATCCAGTGCGCCCTCGTAGAATAATTGTTAATTATTAAAAACTGGACTAGGTATATTGGATTTCTAGCATTTTGATTGGCTCAACGGAGCTAGGCTATCAGCTCATATACCTGCTGCGCCCAAATATGGTCAATGAACACTCAACAACAAAGTGAGCTGAAAGTTTTTTCCTTGCGAGCAACCCAGCAAGAAAAATGGACTTGGCAGCGAATTTAAATTAAGCAGAAATTCCAACAGCGTCGCCAACAGCGTCCTCTAACACAAGTCAAAAGTGATTGAAGAAACTGTGCAGAAATAGAAATTTAAGCATTAAGCGTGGTGTTTACAATTAATTTCTTTCATCGATCGTCACGTCGATCATTGAAATTAAAAAACGGTAGGTTTTATCAGAAAGGATTTTCACTTCAAAATATCAAGACAAGACACAAAATAAAAGACAATGAAATGGGGCAGAAGCATGTAATAAAAACTATCACACATTCATGGCGAGTCGGTGCGAAAATCATGAAGCAGTCTAAACAAGTACTAAAAAAAATACACATATGCTGCAAACAGCCAAGAAGGAAGGAAGGAAGGGTGAGACTGTTTTTCGGCTTTAACACGCAAAATTGACACTGATTTACCTGCACTCGTTGTAGCTCTGTGTTCCAATAGGTCCAAGTGCTCAAACAGAAATTGGATACCATGTAAACGGAGTTGAATCGCTTTTCCAGTTGTTTGAATGTTGTTTTTACCATTCCGTCCGCAACCTCTAAACTGAGAACAACTGCATTTTGCGCTTTACGTTTAACAAACTATGATGGTGAATTCTAATGTTCCTCGCTACAGTAATCGTGCTTATTAGCTGCGCAGAAATTACCTCTTCAAGGTCAACTGTTCAAATTTGTTCTGTCTTCAGTTCGATCAAACACGCACATGATGGCTCCGTTGTGCGAACAGCCGATTACAAACTTGTTCAGTTTCAACTCCAGCAGCTATATGGTGAAATTGTACAGCTTCAATCCGCTTTGAACGATGATTACAACAATGTTTCAGGAAAAATCAAACATGTACCATATTTCAGAGCCAATAATTAGAAGATTTTTTTCCAAAACGTGTGCTAGTTTGTTCACTTTCGAGCAGTTTTCATTGATTCATTCAGCTTTGCAATGAAACGCTACAACACTTCGCAAGGTTTTGGCGCCTTTTTCGTTCAGTCATGTGATCGATTCTCGTTCCGTTTAAATTTCTTTTCTCATTTTTCCCGTTCTTTCTTGATTTTTTTTAAAATAGTGGTTAAGTTTTTAATAAAACAATTATTCTACTCGGGCTTGCTGGATATCAAATGATTATAACCAACTCGGCGCTACGCGCCTCGTTGGTTATCTATCATTCGATATCCAGTGCGCCCTCGTAGAATAATTGTTAACTATCCCGAGTTTGAGTAGCCAATCAGAGGGCGCGAAAAACACTATCCACTGGTTTGGTATGTGCTTATATATACTAATCTTTACTGAAATGGTACCCTTCCATGTACTTAGAACAAAAATTTCACTTCTTTATACATGTACCTCAAAATAAGTCAA